>NDGM010689074.1:0-12258 GCA_002564305.1 Octomys mimax
ACTCAGGCCCTTGCGCTTGCCGGGGAAGCACTTATTCCACTGAGCCATCTCCCCGGCCCCAGTTTTCTTTATCTTAGAGTTAAGGTGATACCTTTTTAAATAAAGAGTGATACATTTTTCTAATAAATAAGCAATACAGAAAAGTACAACAACCAGGGCAATAAAACATCCACAACTACATCACCCAGAAATGATCAGTTGAACATTATATGGCCGGCCATAAATTTAGAAATCTGTTCATCATAAAATGATAGAAGATATAAGTCATAAAAAGTAATACTATGTATGCTTTTAAGAATTCATTTTCCCATTCCTTCATTCATGTATTCACTTTTCTTTTTGAAGAGGTGGGGATTGAACTCAGAACCTCCCTCCACACAGAGGTATACCCCAACCCGTTAAAAACTATTTTTTTTGAGACGAGGGTCTCATTAACTTGCCCAAGCTAGGATGAAATTTGAGTGCTCCTACCTTACCCTCCCACAATGCTGGTGTGTGCCATCGTGCCTGGATAAGACATTTCTAAAATTAACGTGATGAGTAGTGGAGATTTTTTTGTTTTGCCTTGTTTGCGTGTGTGTGGTACTGGGAATTGAAGTCAGTGTCGCGCATGCTGAGCGGTGTTCTACCTCTGTGCTATACCCCAGCCTCTGTACGTGTTTTAAACATTTGTGCTTATTTTAAATTAAAAGAAATAAAATTGAATTTAATACTAAACTGAAGATGGGAAGTCTTTCATTACAAAGTATATTCATTTTCAGAGTTCAGAAAAACTCTGTCTCCATAGCAATCCTCTCCATTGTGATTTATTATAGATCTCTTCCATCTTCCACAAAATTATTGTGGAGATCTCATGCTTCCTCCTATGCCATTACTTTGATTTTCACTCATGTCTGCTTTGTTCCCGGCTGTTTCTAAATTATTTATAAGATTTGCAATGGCGGAATTTTAATTCTCACTCTGTAATTGGGTTCCTTAGTTCTGCCTGTAATCTCCTTCTCATCCTAGTCTCATCTTTTATCACTCTGAATATTTCTTTGGCCAGGATTTACATTCTCATTATCTTCCTGGGCTCTGGGGAGCGTCTGTCTCCTGGTTGCTTCCTGGTGTGTGCCCTGCTTGACTCTCTGGCTTTCTCCCCCACCCTCCTGGTCCCCTCAGTCTGCACATTTGATTTAGCACAAATGTGTGTGCTCACATCGTGGGTACTGTAGCCTGGGGGAGGGTGGGAGCCGGGCCCTGAGGGCTCACCACTTCCTGCACTCCTGATCTTCCCACTGAACCTTGGGAAATGTTGCCCTGGCTGAGCCAGGTTAGTGTGTGTGTGTGTGTGTGTGTGTGTGTGTGTGTGTGTCTATGTTGGGGGGTCCTCACACCTACAAGCATTGCCCACACCTCAACCTGGATTTTGTTTTCCTTGGACTCCTGACATGCTTTTTATGAGCATTTATACCTAAGGGATTTTAAAAAGTGATTTCTTTCCCAGCTGTGTCAGTACCCACCTTGGTTCTTGTCACCCCATATTTGAAAGTACTGGTGAAAATTGTGCCTCCTTTTCTCCACTGATTTCTGGCCCTGATGCCACTTCCTAGTTCAAAATTGAACACCATGCCTCTTCTGTCCTGTCTTTACCTGCAGCAGGAAAGCTCCTAAGATGGCCGTCAAGTCTCACTGAAGAATCGGGGAGGGCCCTGTGGTCTGCGCTGTGACTTAGACAAGTGTAGCTCCAACAAGGCCATGTGCTGAAGGCTGATTCTCCAGCCCACAGTTCTGTGGCAGCCATTGGGAGATGGGGCCTAAGGAGAGGAAGTAGGTACCGTACCTCAGTGGAGACCCTGCAGTCTCCTCTCTGCCTCTGTTGCTTCCCAGCCACCATAGATGAGTGGCTTCTTCTCCCATGTGCTCCTGCCATGATGTGTTGTCTCTCCACAGCCCAAGAAGCAGCGGGCCCAAGCAGCCTGGATCTGAAACCTCTGAAATTGTGAGCAGAACTGAATTTTTCTTCCTTAAAAGTTACTTCCCTGAGACATCTGGTCTTCATATGGAAACCTGAATAAAATAGTCTTTCTGGCATGGAAGCAACCCTTGGGGGCATGCTGGGCCCTATCCCTATGTTTCCTTTAGCCACTGTGGGTCACAGCCCCAGCCAGTGTGGACAACTGCTAAGGCCTACCATGTGCCTGTCTGGGTGGTTTGACATGTTGGCTTGGAAAAAACTCACCACCACCTGGTGTGACAGGAATTGCTATTGGATTACTTAGTAGATGAGGAACCCAGAAGTCTGGGCCTAGATCCTGAGAGAAAGGGAGAAAGAAGGTGGTTCCACAGCATGGCAGTGGGTTCGTGTGCCAGTGGCAAGGACACTGGAGCCAGAGAGTGGACCCTGGGGTTATAAGAGCTGACAATGCTTTTAATGGTGTTACGCAAATAGCTGACGTTATTACTACTCAAATTAGCAGCTTCTGTGTGAACGCCTTCTGATAGGGTGTTCTGAACTGAACCAGAAGCCCGATTTTACCCCTGTGCCCTTAGTGTCTTAGTGTTTTCAGCTGGGCCTGAGAATTCAACTGCGGTAAGACAAACAGGAGAAAAGCGTAAGAACTTAAGGAAAGATTTACATGACAGGAGAGCCCACAGAAGAGAGTGAAACTCAGAGAACCCCAAATGCTTTCATCCTAGGATCAACAAAGAAGCAATTGTAGAAAAATACGTGGGGAAGCTAAAGGAAGATAATTATTTTAACAAGGCTGTTTATGCTGAATTCTCTCAGCTCCGACTCCCTGTGGAATAGTGTTTCTTCTCCCTTGGTACAGGAAGGGCACCTTGCACTTGAAAATTCTTATCTCCTGTTTTCAGGAAGAAAAGAGATTAGAAAGCCCAGTTTTATTGGAGCAGAAGGCACTTTCGCTTACAATACTCAATATGTAGGAGCAGCCTGTTTGGGGTGGTGTGTTCCAAACTTTCTTTCACGAACATTCTAGAAATAGTTCGTGTTACTTGCCAGGAGCACCCCAGGAGCTTTACTTGTGTGAGCTGCTCCCTCCCCAGTGGCCTGCTAGGCAGTTCTGATGCCTGCATTGCAGAGGTAGAAACTGCGGCGGGAGAAAATGAAGAGGACTCATAACATCACCTGGCTGGTGACAGCAGCCACTGGGTCGCAGGGAGGTCCACAGGGCTCCCAAGGTCAGGCGCCAAGGCCCATGGCCCAGTGGTCACTGGTTTGCCTGGTCCTTGACAAGTCATTGCTAGGAGTAGACAAATTGAAAGTTAGCACTGACAAGGTGCCAGTTCCTGCTCGGGCTGTTGAGTTCATGGAGAAGGAATCTGTAGATGGGCATCTCAAGACATTCACTTAATTTTCAACTGTTTGTCTCTCACCAAAATCACAGCTAGAACAAATACATTTACCTGTTTGTTGATATTATGACATATTTTTTCTCTTTTAAGAATGAAAGAGGTAGGTGAGGTAGTTCAGTGGACTAAGTGCCTACCTAGGCAAGCGCAGGGACCAGGGAGTGATGCCCGGCACCACATGCCACACAGGCCCCACCCACGGGTGCACTGAGCTGGCTACCGGGTCCGGGCATGGTGGCGCACGCCTGCAATCCCAGCACTGGGGAGGCTGAAAACGGGAGGATCACTAGGAGTTCAAGCTGAACAGTGAGACCGTGTACCAAATACATATAAAGTAAAACAATAAAAATGAAAAAAGCAAAAAAACAAAGAACAAAGGAATAAACAAAGAGAAAGACACAGGAGAGGGAAGGAAAGTCCTTAATGAGATGGCTTAGCTCCAGCTGCTGTAACAAAATCGTGCAGACTGGGCTACTTCAGAAAATAAACTTATTCTCTTACCATTCTGGAGAGAGACAGGCAGAAAGACATATATGCAGAGACAGAGACAGACAGACACCTCTCTTTTATCTTTATATAAGGACAAGAGTTCTGTCACTTGGGACTGTGATGGTAAGCCTCTTCAAGTCATGCATCCAGACTGTAGCCCCAAGCTCACGTACTTGCCACAAAGTGATACAGTCAAGTTTCTTCTTTTAACCTAATTTCTTCATTGATTTCTTTGTGTTTATATAACAAGCATTTAAAGTCTCACAGTGGGAGTGTGGTTTTAGTTGTCTGTTTGTTTTGCTCAACTTTTTCTCCTTTTGTTAGTATGTGCCCATGATGTAGACTAAATCCATTCAGAACAGGGCGGTGGGGTGTACACCTATCATGTCTGCAGTTTACTTCCCCTTCTCCCTCCCTTCTTGCTCCCCATGCCCACTTCTCCCCTCCACAGTTTGTCTCTTGTTTCCTATCATCTTTTATTTTGCTCCTTTTTATGGTACTGGGAATCGAACCCAGGACCCTGTACATGCAAGGTGAGAACTCTACCATTGAACCGCACCCCAGTCCTTATTTTGCTCTTTAAATTATTTATACTTTCATTTTCTTATGTAAGAGAAAATGCGTAGTGCTTAATCTTCTGTGTCTGATTGATTTCACCAAGCACTGTGCTCTCAAGGCATATCCATTTTCCTACAGATGATTCAAATTTATCCTACCCTATAGCTGAGTAGTACTCCGTTGTCTATTCATATCTTATTTCTTTATTCGCCTGTTGATGAGCACGTAGGCTGCTTGCGAGGGTTAGCTGAGTTTTGTTTCTATGAAATGGGTATGCATGTGTTATGCCTTGTGTCTAGATGTTCTGCACCCCAAAGCCCAATGTGGCCCTAGATGGGACATTTTCAGAAGTGGTTGGATCAAGCATGTGTGACGCCGGGATTGGTTCATGGTACAACTCTAGGATCAAAGGCACTAAGATTAAGGGTGTGAGTGCTACCTGCCCTCAGTAGCCTGATAAGATTTAAAGGATAGAAAGCACTGTGGTTTTCCCTTGTTGCTTTGTCACTTCCTCTTCAATGTATGTCTGCCATTCCACCCTGCCCTGGAGCCAGCCAGTAATAGACTGAAACCTCTATGGACTGTGAGCCAAACAGACCTTCTTCCCTTCCGTTTGGCCATCAGGTATTTAGTTTCAGCAGTGACAGACAAGAAACTATGACTATACAGGACTGTAACGTGATGTCTGCAGCTCTTCGGAAAAGATATTTAGAAGCGGTATAGTTAAGTCAAGTGGAATCTATAGTTTTTGTTTTGGGGGAATCTCTGTACTGTTTTCTATAGTGGCTGCACTAGTTTACCTTCTCACCAACATTGTAGAAAGGTTCCTATAGAAAGCCCTCCTGGTCTTTGTCATAGCCCAGGAAGTTTATATTTCTAATCTCATGGAAAAGTGATTGGAATTCTAGTGAGCTAATTCCAATCTTCCATTTCCGGTACAACCTATGGAGAGAATAAAGACACTTCTGCATATTTGTAGTTGTGGGGAGCCAAGGGGTCCTAAGTCTAGCCACGATGATGGCTACCTGGAACAAAGGCCTTGACTCAGGGCCAAACCCAGGTTTTATTAATTCATGAAGAAGGGAGTGGCTTGAGGGAACTGCGAATGGTGGGAAGCAGGTGAGTGCTGTGAGCTGGGCTAGGCAGGAGGCCTGTGCTCACCCCTACAGTATACAGAGAGAAGGCCACGCAGAGAGAGTAATCTGTGTTACACAATTGAGATAGCAGCTAATGTTTGGGGTCTGTGCTTCAGCTCTGATGTGTCATCTTTCAAGCCCCAAGAAGTCACAGCCGCTGTCTGGTTCTTCATCCCTTCTTACCCTGGCTCACACAAGGGAACAACAGGGTCCTGGAGAAACACTGCCTGCCACTTTCAGATAATACCCCCAGAACCTCAGCTGGACTGACACATGTTGCTTAAAGACAGTGGAAGGGATAAGGAACAGGCCAGGCCAGCTCTGTACATATCAGCACTTGGACATAGGGTCAAGCTCAGCCAAAATGGAGACAGTCGCTCCTCCTTCAGGGAGAGTTACCCAGGCGGTCCTGCATAGTTCCTCCACATTTTCAGTAGTCTTTGTTTTTTGAGGGGATTCTTCACAATAGACATTTTTCCTAAACTAAGATAGAACCCCAATGTTATTTTGATTTGCTTTTTTTTAAAATGTATTTTAGTACAGGGACTACAGTGTCTCCCTACATAGATTGGACTCATAGTGATTCTCTTGTTTTCAGCCTCCCAAGCGCTAGAATTATAGCCATGAGCCACCACGCCCACTCTCAGTAGCTGTCTCAGCACATAAGCAGGGCCAAGATTGAACCCTGGTCCCTGCACTGGCTTAGCAGGTGCTGTAATGCACGGAGCTATCTGGCCAGCCCTGATTTGCCTTTTTCTAAAGGCCAGGCATACCAATCAGTTTCCATATAATACTCATAAGCCATTTGTACTTCTTTTGAGAAGTGTCTATTCATTTAAATTTCCCACATTTATTGGGTGTTTTATTTTATTTTGTATTGAAGTTTGATTGTGAACACTCGTGGGATAGCTGATCTACAAACTATCCAGGATTTTCTCAATTTTCCAATATCGAGTGAAAAAAATAATAGAAAATAATGAGAATGATTGACTATGTTTAGATAATTTAAACATTCACAGTGACTTTTGATATTTTACTTGTTAACCTAAAAGTAATAGATGATCAACTTATAAAACTTAGCTGTTTAAACTTTGATACTAGGTAATCCATTGTCAAGTGGTTTTTATATAACATGAAGGGCATTGTATCCTGTATGGTTTTAGCAGAGAAATACATTTGGAAGTAATGTCCTAATTTAGGTATGCAAAACTAAAGAGAAATACTGCTTTAAACAGTTGGATGCTTGTCAAACAAACTTAAAAATAAAAAAAGAATACTTGCTGATTTTTTCCCCTGTGGGTCTTTAGGTACTTTTATATAATTTCTTCGGGGAAAAAAATTAAGGCAAGTATAAAAAACTGATTGGAAACTTTATCTTTTTTAGAAATGAATGCTGAAAGTTAATTAAAACTAAGGCACTATCGTGTGATATTCTAAACTTGGTCTATCTATCTATATCATATATGTCTATACATCTTTCCAATGACAAACTGCATCCCTTCTTCTTCTCCATAAATGTAAGTATCTTGGTACCCTCGGGGCTGCCAGCCAGGTGAGATCATCACGGCCCTGAGCATTCACCTTCACACCCCAGCCCCAAAACCCGTATCTAGGACCCCTACCATGCTGATCCCCTCATCCACCTTCAGGAATCCCAGTGTCTGCTCCTGGAGACCTTCCCATGAGCTGACTCAAGTTCCCACCTCTGAAGGGAACTTGAGTTCCCCACATGTCCCAGGAAAGCACCACCTCATCCTAAAGGGGCACCAACAGCAACGGCAAAGAACCCCAGCATTGCCAGCAGTCCTGGATCACTTCCCAAGTCCCTGGCCATTATAGTTCCAAACCAAACCATTCAAGCTTAGGTTCCTTTATTTCTTTTTTTTTTCCTTTGGGTGGAGGCGGGGAGGACGGGATGTGGAGTTGGGTACCATGAATTGAACTCAGGGCCTTGCACTTGCCAGGCAGGCGCTATGCCGCTGAGCTACATCTCCAGGCCTTAGGTTCCTCTTTACTGACCTGATAGCGTCATTTGGCTTCCAGGTCCATAGAGCCACAGGTCCTCCTCTCTCCTGCCAGCTGCGTGACTCTTCTTTCTGACAGGGAGATGCTCCAGAGCCCAGTCCTGAGTCTTCCTTTCTACTTGCATTCTCTCTCCAGTGTTATTTCAACCAAACCCATGGCTTTAACTGCTGCTTCTTTCTAGTCTGACTTCGATTTGGGGGACCTGACTCATATTCCCAACTGTCCAGGCAACATCTCCACAAGGATACCTAGTAGGCATCTCAAATTTAACACATCCAGTGGATTAAAGTGCCTGCTTAGGCAGATGCAGGGGTCAGGGGTTTGATCCCTGGTCCTGCTGTGCTGGCCCTGCCCCCGGTGTGCGCTGAGATAGCAATTGAGACTGGGTGTGGCGGTGCACACCTGTAATCCCAGCTCTTGGGTGGCTATAAACAGGCAGATCACTATGAGCCAAATGTAGTAGTGAGACCCTGAACAGCCTATAGACCCCTCCTTCAAATATAAAACAAACAAACAAATTTAACACATCCAAAACAAAATTCTTTAAAACTAAAAAAAAAAAATTAAACAGACATAATATTTATAATTGTCTGTGAATTATTTGTGTATGTATGTGTGCACGTACAATGACAAAACTAGAGTAATTACGGCTTTCATCTTCACAAATATTATTTTTATATTTGGAGGCTTTAAAACTGTCTCTTCTAGTTATTTTGAAGTCGTATAGCCAACTATCTGATGCTATAGTTTGCCTACCGTACCTGTTTCTCAGCTTTGCCCCGTCTTCCTTACCCTTCCTGACCTCCAGTGACCGCTGCTCCAGTCTCCCCTGTGTGATCAACTTTAATAGAGTCCACATGCGGGTGAGATCGTGCAGCCTTTGTTTCTCTGTGCCCGATAGATGTCACTGCGCCTCATGCCCTCCAGTTCATCCAGGTGGCTGCGTAGTGCTCCATTGTATTGATGCGTCACGTATTTCTCAACATCTGGCTGAGTCTGTATGCTGACTATGATATTAATATAGTGCTACAGAAAACATGGGCAGGCAGGGATCAAGAAGAGAAATCCTGTATTTCACAAAGTGGCTATAAAGAAAAGCACACCCTTCCAGGTCTGCTCAGACCAATACGCTTTTGTGTTAGTGAGATTTTTATAACTATGAGAAGATACATAAGATGACCTGCTTAAAAGCAAGAAAGTTTTTGGGGTTTGCTGTTCCAGGGACGTCAGCAGAGGGTCTCTTGGACCTGTTCCTTTGGGCCTGTGGCAGGACAGCACATCACAGTGGGAGGGTGTGGCATAGGAAGCTGCTCACCTCATGGTGGTTGGGAGACAGGAGGGGTTGGGTCCCCTTGTCCCTCTCAAGGGCATGTCCTCAGTGACCTGATGTCCTCCAAGTAGGCCCCACCTATTAAAGGGTCCACTATATCCCGTTGATACCACACCTGAGAACCAGGATTAGAAATGGGCTTGTGCACGATGTTTCCAATCTGCTCCTCGGTGGCATTTTCCCTGGACCACCTAGCACCCAGTCAGGCTGCAGCTGCTGCGCCAGCCTCCGCCCACCGAGCTTATTGGGATGCTCAGCAGATGACTGTGGGCCCTGAGGAGTGGTGCCAGTCCTTGATTGTTGTGGCATTCGGAAATAAGTGCCATATAATTAATTTGGAGAATGAATGATAGCTAAACAAATAAACATCAAAACAGAGAGCATTCCAAGACAGTGTTCCAACACGGACGAGCCATACAAATTGCTCAAGGATTCCAAAACCATTCTTCCTTTTTCTGGAAAGAATTGTGTTTGCACCAATTCCCTTTTCCCATTTTCCATGGAACAAGTTTAAATGGCTGGCAGAGGGGAAAAAGGATGTAACTACTTTTGGCAAGCAAGGCAAGGTTATAAATATGCCCATTTTGAAACTATTGAAAGAGCGTGTCTCATTCATTTGAAAATCCAGTGTAATCCAGATTTCAATGGGCTTAAGCTCTATCAACTTGCAGTGGAGTTAATTTTATTTGCCTTCAGCCTGTAAAGGATTGGCTGAAGTAGAAGGGAAGAGCGTGCGTCCTCAGAACCCCAGAATCTGTACCTTCTGGTCTGACTCACAATGTCTTTAGATACAGGAAGGCAGAAAATGGGAACATTGTAGCCCATCTCTTAAAATGAAAGAGTAGGCCAGGCATGGTAGTGCCTGGCCCTAGAGAGGCTGAGGCAGGAGGATCTCCATGAGTTGGAGGCCAGCCTGGCTATAGAGCGAACTTAGGACCAACCTGAACTACACAGCAAGACCCTACCTCAAAGACAAAAAGGATGAAAACAGGTGGATGCGTACCTGGGCCTCACAATAAATATCATGGATTTTTTCTTTTTCTTGGTAAGCAGTCTATCTCTGTCTGTCCCTCCCTCCATTCCTTCCTTCCTTCATTCCTCTCTTCTTCCCTCTCTCTTTCCCCTCCTTCCTTCTTTCCTTCTTTCTTTTCTCCCTTCTTCCTTTCCTCTTTTCTTCCTTCCTTTTCTCCTTCTGCCTAATCTGGCCTCCAACCCCCCACCCCTGTACCTGAGCTTCCCGAGTACCTATGATTACAGGTGTACACCACAGCCCCCAGCTCAAATGCGTTTGTTAAAATGATGTTTTTCATAATTGTTCTTCCATTTTTTATGAGGTCTTTTTGGAGAAGCAGTCTACACCAAGCTCTAATATGTGACATTTGCCACCTAAGGATGACAAGTAAAACTGTGCCACAAACTAAGCTAATGTCAAAAAAATGCAAAGCCACAGGACCAAACGGACATGTAATTTAAATATATAAAATTAAATGAAGATGCAGGTGTCTTGGTTCATTCAAATTACCCTAGACTGGGTAATCCAAGTAAAATTTATCGGTATGGTTCTGAGGTCAGCAGGTTCAGTGGCTGGTGGGGTCACGAGGATAGTTCGTTCTCACCAAGCCCTCCTGACTCAGTCCCTTCCCAAAGCCCCTGCCCCTTGCCATGCTCACTGTGAGTATTCCTGTGTTTTAGTGTGTGACTGTGGGGTGGGGGCACAATGTTCAATCCTTGACACCAGAGTTTCCCAAAGCCAGCTCATGCTGGACCATGTTGAGTTGAAGGTCATGCCACTACTGACGCAGAGGCAGGATCCACAGATGGAGAATCAGACATGGCGCTTTAGGACAAAAAGAATGGAAGCCCTATCCACTCGCTAAGCATTTTTCTATCAACTCTATCAAAATCTTCATTACAGAAAAGTTACATAAAAGCAGGCATGTAGGAAGCGAAGTACTCTGGTCATCTGAAATTTTTATTGCTGAAAACCTTAAGGATATAAGTAAAAGCATTTCTATCTTAGCAGATGGAAAGTATTGAATATCTTCTAATTTTATTGGATAAATGAAGATTTCTCAGTTTGTTGAGGCCATTTCTAAAGAACCAACATATTCTGTAAAATATAATTATCTCTATTTTCTACTTTTATGACAATTATCTATTATTTTATTAGCAAAAAAATAAAGAAAAATCCCTTTAAAAAATCCATACTCTTATCATGGAAAAGCCTCTATTGATATGTAAAGTAAAAATATGAGTGACATAACTAGAAAATTCAAACTGTGCGGGAAAATGCTATCTGCATTCTAGTCCTCCCAACACTTCCACTGTGAGCAAAATCTTTGCCTCCTTCCACAAAAGACCGATGATTATGTAGCTGCACATATTTATATAGAAATTATTTTTAAGTGGAAACAAAAAGTGCATGCTACAGACTTTGTACGTGCCGCTTTCTTATAATAAATCACAGCAATTGTTCACACCCTCACATGGAACTGTAACTCACTCTTTCTGACAGCACAAGCACAATCATCCCTGGTGTCCTTGGAGGACTAGAGCCAGGATCCTGCAGATTGTGAAATCTTCAGATGCTGGAGTCCTGTGTGGAAATGTTGTCGCTTTCACATGTGACCTACACATAGCATCCTTTGCACTTCAGGTCATCACCTCATACAATGCAAGTGCCATTTGCATCCTTGTTATATTGTTTAGGGACTCACAAGAAGGAAAAAGTGTATAGGGATGGGGATGTAGCTCAACGGCATGAAAGCCTACCTGGCAAGCCCAGGGTCCCAAGCTCAATCCATGATACCAAAAAGAGAGAGAGAGAAAGAGAGAGGGAGAGAGAGAGAGAGAGAGAGGAGGGGAGAGGAGGGGAGAGGAGAGAGGAGAGGAGAGGAGGAGGAGAGAAGAGAGGAGAGAGGAGAGAGGAGAGGAGGAGGAGAGAGGAGAGAGAGAAAGGAAAGAGAGTTTTTATGTGTTAAGTATGGAGACAGCCATCCTCCAGTCCAACAGCATAGTATGAGACAGAGACTTGAGGTCAACAAGGGCTCCTGGACTAGCCTGAGGATCTGCGACACAGTGAGAGGCTCCAAGTGTGTGCCTAGGTACACATCACCGCCTTTGCGTGGATTCACCATAGTGCTTGACACCTCGTGTGGTGGATTGACAGCTGGTGCTAACTTGTGCTCAGCTGGAATGAATCAGTATGGGGCTGGGCATGGAAGGCCCACCTAACAGTTGTCACTAGCAGTGTAAAAAGGAGAACTAGGGAGAAAGACGGTATGCTGTTGATTCTCCTGGAGAAGCGTGTTGCACTGGTTTGTTTTTTCTTTTTTTCTTTCTTTCTTTCTTTCTTTCTTTCTTTCT
>NDGM010689333.1:0-10802 GCA_002564305.1 Octomys mimax
TGAACTCAGGCCCTCAGGCTTGCCAGGAAAGCACTTATTCCTCTGAGCCATCTCCCCGGTCCTCCCCCTGAATCTTTGACTTCTCTCTTTGCTAATGCTCACCTCGAGGTGGACAGTCTCCCTATAATTTGTTTTTGGTGTAACAAATTTCATAGACCTTTGCATGACATGAATGCTTTTCACCATACCATACTCATTTGTCTCATGAAACTTTACCTTCTCTTTGGCTTCTGCTTTAATATGGTCTCTACTGGGCCAGAGAGATAGGTCAGTGCTCTAAGCATTTGCCTGGCAAGTGCAAGGACACAGGCTTGATTTCCTGTACTGCATGTTGTGCCAGCCACTGAAACCAGGCATGGTGATGCACGTCTGTAATCCCAGCCCTGGGGAGGCTAAGACAGGAGGATCACTATGAGTCTGAGCTGTGTAGTGAAACCCCATGCCAAATAAATAAATAAATATTGAAAAATACAGTCTCTACCATGTCTCTAATCACACCTTTCCTGCCAAGAGAACATGTCACTCAACTGAGTTCTTAGGTCATCAGCTCTGTGAAGCACACCTGCACCCTACCTGGAGTTACTTTGCTCTTTGGCTCTGTGTCCCTTCATCATCACTTCCCTCTTTTGAAGGATGAAGTCAACACTGTGGATTATAATGACATCTGTAAGATGTCAGTTTACCTTGCAAGACCACAGAGAACTGCCAAGCAATGGACAGATCTCTATCTTGACCTATGAGTGGCACAGTGCTGAGCATTGGTAAACAGTTATCAAGTGAAGGAATGTATTAGGGAATAAAATCATCTAAGACCTAACTGACCCAGTTGTAAAGATTTTTCAGCTGGATTTAGATTAGAATTTCTATAAGAGTTTGTTAAAAATGAGTATTTTCAGACTTTAGCCCAGAAGAGTCTGATTCAGTAGGCCCAGAGTGAGGTTTAATGATTTCCATTAAGTTCAGTCACCCGTGTCAACTTTGGGGACCTGCCTTGACCTCGGGGACACTGGAATTGGTTCTTCGTAGGGCTTGTCCTTTTGCCCTTCTTGCAAAGCCCACAGGCGAAAGCGATGTGGCGGGTCTCTGGGTCTGCTTCTCTCCTCCCTCTCCAGGAAGGCTGACTAGGACATTTGTTCCCATGCCCTGTCCCTGCGCTCCCCCAAAGCCCCAAAGGCTATGTCTTGAGCCCAAGCCATCATACACAGTCATGGGACCCAATGTAACAAACAGCATATTGCATTTATTTGCATCTTGGCAATCTTTTAAATCCAAGAGGATCTGAGGAAAACAGAGCCACATTTGGCTACCAGGGTTCTGACATCTCATTACTGTCTGATGAGACTGACACCGCCAGTCTGAGCAGTCTGCCTCTCACGCCCAGTCTTTTTCTAAATGAATATTGATGCTGTGTTTACCTTTAATTAATATTCATTATGATAAAGGGATTGCACTCATTCACTTATAATTATATCCTTGCATAAACAGGCTTTTAATAACAGACCTTCCAGGGTGGAAAAAACAAGCTGTCTGCCCCCAGTCTTGTCTGATGCCAACAAAGCCACCCCTGCTGTTGATAATGGGGGCTTCCATTTGTTATTTAGTGCTGGGGATGGAGCTGTGTGGAGAAAGGAAACTCTTCTAAGTTCTAGCTGTAGCTTTGCCAGGGTGGAAGTGGGTTTTTGATCCAGTTCCTTTGCTCACTGTGCTTCAGCTTTCATGTCTGAAAGATGATGATTAGGGCAGATAAATGGGTCTCATCCATGGCTGCTTATTAGGGTCACCAGGAGGAATTATTTAGAAGTACTGAAGTCCAAGCCATGTTCTGGATCAATTAAGTGATGTCTCCATGGGTAGAGCTCAGGCACCAGTATTTATTTTTAAAAAGATCCCTAGATAGATAGAACTCTTTTGAGAATTTCAGGATTGCTAGCCACTGGTCCTGGAGCCATTGTCTTGGGACTTCTGGTTGCTTGTGGTTCCTGTTTGGATTGTGGAACACACAGGCCCCAGGAAAGTCTCCAGGAAGTAGCTCAGTTCTGCTCTGTGCTCCCCTGTGCTGAGGCGTCATCTTCTGGACCAGCCTCCAGGTGTTGTCTAGGAGCAGAAGGGAGGGGATGAGATTCACTGAGCACCTGCTATGTACTGGAGAGATACAGCATTTGCCTGCTGGTTATCACGTATCTTTGCAGTTCCCTATGTACCAAGACACTTTCTGGCCATGCATAAGTAATGATCCAGAGGAAGATTTTCAGTGGATAATTAATGATATCACTTTAGTTGTGAAGTAAAGGTACAGGTCACCAACAGAGCATAGAATAGCGGTATGGGATGTTGGTGAGAGGGTTTTTTATTATGAAACAGTGTTGCAGACCTTAGATTGGAGGACAAGATGGTTCAGCTAATGGGTGATGAAGAGGAATAGTCAGGTGATGCTCTTGAAAGCAGTGGTTGTTATTATCACTCTTGTTTTACAGATGGGTAAACAGATGCCTAGAGAGGCCCAGTGCTTTTCCCGAAATCCTAGCAAACGGTCAGGTTGAGACATTTCAGCTAGAAGGGGAGTGAAGTAAGCATCGGAATTGTATGGTGGGGCAGAATGAGATACTGTGCTGTTGGTTGGGTAGAAGTCTGCAGGAGTGGGGAAGGAAGGAAGTCACAGACCTGAAGAAAATGCCAAGGGCTGGACTGAACAGTGGGTCATCTGGAGTCGTGGTAAGGAAGTGCAGTATAGTGCTTGATGTGAGCTCAGGATGGGAGTGGGGTTTCTTGTGAGGCTGGTGTCATGATCAAAGAAGAGGCCCCACAGCAACTAATGTTTGGGTGATCCACAGCAGAATGTGTGTCATCCAAAGCAGGGCAGTGTTACAGTCTGTTGTAGGTCTCCTCCAATGAGACTGGGGTTTTGATTCTTAAAACAGCAAGACCTTGTTGGATTCATCGTGTAGCTTGCCTAGGAAACAAGGTGAGCCCCACATTTCCACATGGGTGAGGCTCAAATGGAAGGTGGATGCTATAGGTCAGAGCCTTAGAGCTGAGATCCTGGGCTTTAAACCTGCACCTATTTAAATGCCCTGACCTGAGCATAGGATTGGTGCTGGAGACTGTAGTCAAGCTTCCTTGAGGATGGTGATCTAGTAATTCCAGATGTTAGGGAAGCTGATGTGCAGAAGTGTAAGGTAGACAGGCCTGGTTGTCCATTCCAGTGGTCGTCAGTATCCACACAAGTCACATTTCCCTGGGAATTTACTACCACCCATCTCAAGTGTAGTATGGCCATTCTTTGTGAAGTTCCACAGGTACATTTCATGTACATTTCTGGTTGAGCATCACTGATCTAGACCAGTCTTTTCAGTTTTCAGATGAGGCTACTGAGGCATAGAGGGATGTAACTTGCCCAAGATTATTCAACGATTAATGACAAAATGAGACTAAAACCTTGTTTTCTTATTTATTCCCAGTCCAGTACAGCTAACTGCTTATCTCAGAAATTATAATGAACAGCCACAGTGCCTCAATCAGTGCATCCACCATTTACAAGGTGCTTCCCCACTGGGCCATCCTGTGATCTTCATGCCTGAGAAGCAGAGATTGCAACATTAAATTGCTTGCTTGCCCAAGGCCGTAAGGCCAGGCTGACAAGAATTCACTCCTTTTTCCTCGTCTTGAGTCTTTTCCATCGCACCAAATATCAGATTATAAAGCTGGCTTTTCCCCAGAAGGCAAGACTTGACCTTTTCAACCTGGATGGTTTACTAAACTCCAGTCCATTTCCTGTGCATGTCACCAAGGTGCTCCTAACGTAGTGTAGCAGTAAGGGTAAAGGGGACCCCAGTAATTAGTACCACAGAGGCATGAGTGACATTTGAATAACTGGCTGGCTGGTTACAATGCATTTGGTACCCCAAGGGCTCCAGAAACCAGAGCCAAAGTGCCAAACACATCAAGCTCAAGTGTCACCAAGGTCTGAGATCAGCTGCTCCCTTAGCATTTGCAAAATGTCTTGCCCACACTTTTTCCCTCCCATTTTCCCTTGGCCATTTTCAGGAGCAGATGAGCTGAACTTGTGTGCAGCTGATCCCAGACTTGCTGGTTAATTATCTTGGCCTATAATTAGTGTTTCCTTTTCTTTTCTCCCTGCTCATTCCCATAGTTAATACATCATTTCTCTCCCTGCAGACTCCTTTAAGAAGGCTCTGAAGGTGCTGAGGAATAAAACTTTCTGGTAGTGGTGATCTTTGGGGGTGTTCCATGTGTTCACTGTCCCATCACCCCAAGTAAAAAACCCTGGCATCATCCCTGACACGTGTCCCTCAAATGCTGTCTCAGTTACCAAATCCTACCAAGGTTCCCTCTTGGACATTTCATAAAGGTGTTTTTCTGTCTTTCCAACTTCATGTCTCTGGGTTTGTTCAGGCTTTACCATCTCTTATGTGGACTCTGATGCTGCTTTCTTAATGGATCTCCTTATCCAGTCTCACAGGCATCTCCCCTACAACAATTGCAGA
Source organism: Octomys mimax (assembly GCA_002564305.1). Taxonomy (NCBI): domain Eukaryota; kingdom Metazoa; phylum Chordata; class Mammalia; order Rodentia; family Octodontidae; genus Octomys; species Octomys mimax. Next base: position 4,506 of record NDGM010689333.1, read on the forward strand.
ATAATATTTCCACTATCAGTCTGGTTATGTTACTGTCCTACTGAAATGCTCATCGCCTTAGACTGGCATATCATGCTATGCAGTACAACCTATTTTTTAACCCTGCCTTTCACGGAATTTTTATATCTATTAATTCAGAAATGCTTTTCCCTTCCATTCACATCTCAATAGACATGTGTATGTGCACACGCATGCCTCACCCATGTACAGCACACATCCAGCCACCTACCCAATGCTCCTCCATGACAAGGAGATCAGAAAACAGGGATGAAGAGAGGTCTGATTGCTTTAGGTGAACACCCTAAGATGCATCATGAGGAAAGGCAGAAGAGATTTACTTATGTGGTTTGGGACACAGGAGTATGATCTACAAATTATTTCCCTATGAAATAGTTGACAAGCAAAGTTGTTTGAGCACCAGCTGGCTCTTCTGGGAAATGTCTAGCTGTGCCCCCTGGAGGATTAGGCAGAGCCCCTGTCTGCAAGATCCGTCAGTGCGTTTTCCACATTGGGCTTAGCCTGAGGGTAGTCAGTGGCCCTCAAAGACATTAGAATTCCAAGGGTCTGTAAATTTTGCATTTAAACTCTAGTTCTATTTCTATAAAGACTTTTCTGTGTGGGAAAATCTCCCAAATTTCTCTGATTGTTTGTGTCTCTGTCTAGTACACCATACCCACTCCCCTCTCACCCACGTACACAATCACTCCCTAACACAGATCGTCTCTACCAGGTCCCGAGAACTTTACCACATACAAGATGGTTTCCAGAATTCCCTGGACTCACATGTGTACTCTTTTCACTCCAGCAGCACGTGGGGAAGAGAAGGAACAGGAGAATTTGAGTATGGTGGGATGGCCTTGATGTGAGATGCCTTTTCCTCACCATGCCTCCTTCCTTGTGTACCACCTGGAGTTGTGTGCATCTGGAATTATAGTCTCAAGTCAACGATTTCATCAGTTAAATCATTTCTAGTCCGATAGGGCTAGTTGTTCAGAATGCTGAACCAGTTTCCATTGTGAGGAGTTCTTGCAAGTTTAAAAGGAAATTTTGAGTCCATGTAATTTCCTCCAGACACTAGGGTGTTAAACTATAGCTCTACCACTTTGTGCTTTTCTCATCACTTCCAGCATGGAACCAATCTGATGGGAAGTTATCAGAATTCTAGTGCCTGTACTGTCACAGTACTCTAAGGAAGTATGTTGCTGTGGACCCAGTTACTTTACACTTTCAGGATTGGTGCAGTACAAAGAACAGAAGTCTAATGTTAGGGACCCTAATTATGCCCTCTTACTAAGTATGTGATTTAGACACATATTCTGTTTCCTGGGCTCAGGTTAATTATCTCTGGTATACAGGTAGGAGGAAGAGAGAAAAAGGGAGGAGGGAGTAGAGAAAACGGCTGCATCTTTCTTGTAGTGTGATTATGCTAGGATTTTCTGATATTTTTCTACATGAGAGGCTGGAATTATTTCCTGTAAAAGGCAAAACATCTATTATAGGTTTTGTAGACCATGTGGTTTCTGTTGCAACAACTCAGTAATGTCATCATTGCATGAGAAATAGCCATAGACAATACAAAAATTAACATGGGTTTATTGCAATAAAATGTTACTGTTGGTCCACTCAGGGGGCCTAAGCTGATCTTTGCAGGTGTGGTCCCAAGGTTGAAGAACAGGCACATACAAGACATCACCAACAACAGCAGGCAGCAGGGAGCAGAGCAGAGTGCAAGAGCAGCCTGTATCTTTATTGTCTAATTTATATGCAGGTTGTTATCATGTATTTACATTCTTTCATACTGACCTAACTGGTGCTGGTTCTCAGTGCTAAGTCCTGGTTACATAAGTGTATCCCACTCTGTATCTGCCCTAGACAGAGAGCTCACATCCTCAGGTGTCCTCAAGCACACCAAACCTTCATGCAGTCTGAGCAGTTACGCGCGGGTATTAGCAAAACATGCAGCAAACAGCTTGATTTGTGGGCCCCTGATCTGTCCACCCTTGTTTTAGTTTATTATTTCTGTTTTTTGCATTCTAGAGCTTATTATTCTTATTTGTTTTCAGGTATACATGGGACTCAATTCTAGACCAGTCTATTGCCTACCTTATGGCAAGACTTCTCATTCTTTCTCTGCCAGAGTCAAGAAGACTTTCCTCTTAGATCATCTCAGAGTTCTGCTTAATTCATTGAGAAGTCTGTCTCATTAAGGAAGAGACAAGAGTCATTATTTCTACTTCTCTCAAAGAAGCCCCGGTTTTCAAGATTACTCAAAGCACTGAGGTGTGGTTGGGATAAGTGGGCCCAAAGGACTTGACTGAAGGTTCGGTGCCCTGATGATATCGGGAGGTGTTGGTGATGCAGTTAGAAATGGAGGCATGGAGGGAGCCACTCCCCTTCCTCCGTGTAGCGGCGGACATGGCACCACCATGCTGGTTATTCATGCTTAGGATTAGGAGATTGTGTTGCCCAAAGTAGCAGGCTATTAGTTTTAACACCAGTGAGAGATGGCAGAGGAAGCAGCTGGAGTCAGAGGCACCCTGAGCTTAGTAGTGCTCACCATTTAAGTACTGGAAGCCTGTACTGTGTTACTGCTTATCAAGAGTTCCTCTTCCTCCTCCTGGGCCCTGCACAGGCTGGACCCAGCTCCCTAAACACCCTCAATGGCTCCAGCTCCTTCACAGAAAATTTCTCCTACAGTGTCAGCTTTGTCTACAACTGCAAGTTTTCATTTTGCCTTTATGCAGCTTCCTGCTACCGCGCATGATCTTCAATAAGTGTAGCTACTTGGCATGAGATGCACACTTGGTAATTCTTTCCTTGATGTGTGCAGGACCCTAGGCGATTTTGGCCCATTCAACTGTAACAATAGGATCTTTGTGCCTTTCAAGGGAATACTGGGATGCCAGCCTCTCCCTATCTCTCTTTGCTTTTTGGCCACCAGGAGGTAATGAGCTTCCCCTGACATATGCTTCAGAGTCAAGTGACAATGGAATGAAAATTCTGAAACTGTGAGCCAAAATAAGTCATAACCCCTTTAAGTTTGTTATCTCTGGTATATTTTTACAATTAAGGAAATTGGACTTTAGACTTTGAAGACTAGAAGATGCAATGAGTAAGAGATAGGTTGAATGATTTTAGAAACACGAGCTAGTATTTACCACCTAAATTTGACATCCATTGTCATCTTGATCTAGTATTGGAAACTTTTAGATATTCTCCCATATAATCGCCACCAGAAGGTGCCAGTTGTATCACCCTTTTCTGCCTTGCAGATGAGACATTAGCTTACCTTCATCTGAGAATGTCTGTGTTTTGTTGGTCTGAAAAATTTCCTTTATTTTTAGAAATAACTTTACCATATTCCTCTCACCACCTAACTGAACCTACTTCTCTCAATTATTTTCTATTCTTCCGAAGTATATTGGTACTTGGTACTATAAATATTGCAGGGGCAAAACATGTCACCAGCTCCTTTCTGGATCCCTTCTGTGGTACTGAGCATGGTAAATATTTCAACATACAAATAATTCTGGGTGAGTGTTGGTTGAATTAACTCTCCACATAAATCAATAACCATCAGCAGCCAGGTTTTGCAATGCTGCTACTTTGGGTCCACACAGATGGGCCTCCACTGGCAGCTTCCAGGGGAGCTTTAACAAGGCTCATTGGCTTTCAGAATATGTTGGCTATGATAACTGGCAGAGATGTGATTAGCTTGGGCTTCCCTTGCACATGGGTGGATGGATTTTCATGATGATTTGAAGTGCCTATAAATTTCTCAGTTTATATCACATAGATTGAGACTTTGAGTCCTGAGCCTTCCAGGTATAAAGTAGGAGCAGGTGATTTTGTTGTCTAGGGAGAGTGAAAGGATTTGTCTAATTTTGCTAATTAAATCTGGGATCCATTGCTCCCTCAGCCTTCCAGGTGTTGCCAATGGGCTGCAGCTTGTTATTTTACTGAAGAATTCCCACTGTAATTTTTCTCCTGTCATTAGTGAAACAGATGTATGAAAACATTCTTTACATACTAAAACCACCTTTTACTACAATTTGAAACATCTAGTTGTTTCTACTTGGTTTTGAATTTTGTTGAACTGAGCTTAACCTCAGGGAAGTTATTTTTCCCCAGACCTATAACACTGCCAAGTGCTGGATGAGTCACAGAATTTTAGAAAATTAAAGTGGGAGTCCAAGATTGATGATTCTAATGTCCGTTGTATCAATGTCCCCAAATATCCTTAAAGGAAGGTTGTGCAACTTCCTCATGAATGCTTTCAGGGACAGGGAGTCTTATTATGACTTGTGGCTGTGCATTTCTTTTTAATATTAATAATAATTCTAACTTTCATTCTCATGGTGAGTTTCCTCAGGAAAGTATTTTTGCATTGTTTTTCACAAAGTTGTGGGGGTGAGCTCTGGGCATATTTCATTGTTGCTGCTTCAGTGTTGAAACATGGAAGCCAGTCTGGCTGCAAATGCTGAATCTAGCACGGGTCTTTTAGCTACACAAACAAAATGATATCAGCTATGTTAGGAACCACCCTTTTGAGAAAGGTTTCCCTATGTTCAGGCTCATCTTGAATTGACTATGTAGCCTAGAGTGGCCTTGATCATGTAGTGATCATCCCGTGTCAGTCTTTGAAGTGCTGGGAATAGAGGCATGCACCAAGCTTGGCTAGAAATTCTCTCCTTAAGGATAACAATTATTTTTACTTTCCAAACCCAAGTATGCATGTTTTCTAAGAGTGGAGAGAGGAAATGAAATACTCTGTGGTTTACATGCATTCCCTGTCTCTGCACTCCTTTGAGATAGTTTAACCCCCATATACCCATGGTACAGGAAGACAGAAATCTTAGAGGAGGCTCTATCTGCCTGAATAGAGCCTTGGTTTCCATGGAGATGATCCAGGCCACACCCTGGGGCAGCTTGGCTGCAGTACATGAGGGTGTGCATCTCCCGGGTGGGAATTAAGTCATGGGGAAACCTGGGTTTCTGGTCGCATGCAGGGCTGATGCCACCTCTTCTGTAACAACCAGCTCTGCCATGAGGCATCACTTGTCTGGTGCTCAGCTTTTCTCTCAGTGTTCCTGGAGAAGCTGTGGACCCATTGGCTCAGCCCTTAGGCACCGTTAGGCACCTCTCTGCCCTGTTACTCAAGTACCATGAAGTTCTCCAAGCCTGGCTTTATCAGGGTTGAGAGACAGACTCACTGATGGGGGTTAGGTCTATGTTCCTAAGGAAAAAAACCCAAAACCAATTATGAAATACGTACTGGAAATGTGAGAGATTAACAGGCCTAAATGGGGGAAGATTTATCTGTGTTTTGACTTCAGTAAAATAGGAGAAGTATTAAAAACAGAACTCTCTGACACCAATGCTCAACGGGCAGTCGGGAAAGCTGAGAGTAAAAATGAATTCTAAGAAGGTAGAAAAATAATTTAAGATGATTTCGGAAACTAAAGCAAATCTATACAGAATGAGCAAAAATATGTGGAGCTGAACATTGAATTATTGTCTAAACCACACATCTAAGATAAGTTTTAAAGAGCAAAAAGATTACAAACTAATGAAATATTAGTAAAAATAAAAGAGAAATGGAGAAAAGATACAGAAAAAGAGACTGGGCTATGTTCCAGAGGAAATGAATTGTTTTGACCTTAGACTTCTTATGTCTAGCTGTGGAAGCTGGAAGACCTTGGGAAATATTTAAAGAATATCAGTGGAAAAAGACTGATTCTTTAATTTGCAACCAAGGTCTAAGACACCGCAAGAATATGAAACTATGGACATTCTGTAAATGACTTGATGAAGTATGCATTCTAAATTAGAATGTAATCAGGAAAAAGATATTAGAGTGCAGAAGATGGGAATTGTAAGAGAAACTGATCCTTAATGATTTCTGAAAATCTCATTCTTAAGTAGAAACCATGTTTCTTAAAATAGAAGAGAAAATACTAAAATTAGTTTAATAACTCAGGTAAAAAATTCCAATCATTTTAACTGGTGGAGAATAGGGTGAGGGCAAACATTCCAGGAGTCTCTTCTTAAGGAAATACAATAAACACAATTTATTTATCTTTTTAATTTTCTATTTAAACAGGCATAGGTGTTTGTTAAGTGGGTTAAAGTAGTCAGTAAAATAAAAATGCAAGTAGAAGTAAAACTCATGAGAGAATAAAGTAAAAAAATACAAATCAGATAAAGGAAGGAAAGAAAACACATGAAGAGTGCAGAGCCAAGTGGATTTAGTGGCTAAATTCTACTAAATATTTAATAAAGAAACAGTACTATCCT
>NDGM010689339.1:0-11755 GCA_002564305.1 Octomys mimax
AGCATATTTTCTGAACAAGTATAAGTTAGGAATATTGAACTATTAATAAAGCTTTGTGCTGAAAAATCATATATGTCATTTAATCTTTTAAAAATTCTTATTTTAGATTTTCTACTTTCCCTTGACCATCTTCATACCTGCTTCAGTATAGGCTGTTCATCTTCAATTCACTTGCCTCTACCTAATTTGGGTCCATATAGAGGTAATCTTAAAAAAATTATACCTAAATAGCCTGAAACAATGTCTTAGAAATCCACTACAAGCTGATTTATTGTGTAAGAAAAATCTTTGTCTGCCTTCTTTAAGGAGAAACATCTGTTCATTTTTATACCTTTTTTTCTGAATATATATTGCAAAGTTTATAAGAAGCAATGAGGCCAGTTGGTCTCAATTATATAAAACAATTTTTGAACTATTAAGTGCCAAATATTGTAGTACTATATTCAATACAATATCTTCCTGCATTACAGTTTATTAAACATTAGTAAGCAAGAGATGTTGAAATTCATTTCAACTTAGAGATAGAAATTTATAAATAGATAATTACATATTTATATATAGCTGGTAGACAATCTTTTAAAAAGCTTAAGATTTATAGGAATTAGGATATTATATTTTATTTGAAATTCTAAACTGTAGAGTTTAGCTTAATTTTAAAATTTTCAGTGTATTGTTAAGTTTTACTTACCCCCTAAAACTGAACAAATAGGATTTCTCGGTTCTTTGAGGGCATCTCCAATTGTCTGACTGGTGTGACTGCAGAGAGATCATTAAATTTATGATCAATTGATGAACTCTTGCACCAATCTACTTATTAAATATCAAAAAATCACAGACCCAAAAAGTTTCCTGCATATGTAAGGGAAAACCCTTTCAAGCGCTTGGTATCTACTGGAAGCCTTTTGAAGTTACCATAGGAAACACATTGACAGGTGTTGCCACGGGGTGAACAACACCACAAATCATAGCTGACTGGAATGCCAAACCTTGATACAACAAAGAACATTATTTCATTAATGCACAATATTTCATGCTACTGGTTTACTAAGAATAGAGAGACTGTTACCCTTACCCTGGCTTTGGACATATGTGGCATTATATGAAGATCTGTCACGAAATACTATTGTTTTATGAGAGTTGACATACATCAAACAGTCAAGACTAAGACCATCTGAAAGAGCTGTTGAGACTGATTCTGACTCTAGAGGTCAAAGACCAAATTTGTTTAAATCAGTGGAGGGAAGCTGCCTGATGATTTACATGGAGAGGTTAAAGGAGAATTGCATTTTTATAGCAGCTCTGCCCTAGGTCATGCCGTGTGTTTGGTAAGGTATTAGTCCGCACACTGAACAACGGTGCCTAAGTTACTTCCTCCTTCTCCTGTGTCTCTCCGAGGGGTCCCAGAGCCAGGATTTGAGTTTCATCATGTGGAATGCAGGGTAAGTCAGGGAAATCGCTGGGGAGAATTGTTCCTTCTATGCTCCAAGCTCAAGGTTCTTCCTTTCTAGTTCAAAAGGAGGGCACTAGAACCTCTCACTTATGTGCACTTTGGGCTCTGGAAAGTATTTTACCAACCAGTTACACAAGTGGAGTGAGGTGAAAGTCAGGACACACTTTATGAGGCTAATGACTTGGACCTTCAAAATTTAAATTACCTTTTTTTTATCTGGTTACACATTGCTAAGATTTTTATTTCACCACTCTGTAATTGTAGCTTATTATTTACAGCATGCTACCATGTGTTTATTCATAATAGCATAACTTAGCAGGGAGAATCAAAAGATGCTTGTCAATGGCACCTTCCAAAGATCTAGGTAATGGGAACAAACAAGGGTGTGGGGAAGGTTTAAGTATTTTTTTAAAAAACTATTTTCATCATGTTTTTGCCTTGAATTTTCAATTAAAAGTTAATGGACAGATTAGGATGTAAAATATAAGCTGAAAACAATGTATGGCACACATGGTATGACAGGAAGACGTGTTAGCCCCTCTAGCCCACTTGCTTGCTGTTTAATGCAGAGCATGCTAGTGAAGGGTCTCCTGCAAGCCAGAGACACGGCGGTGCTTACCAGGGTCTCAGTGGAGGTTTGATTCTGTTGTTTCCTCTCTCTTAACATAAAAATCCTATGTCCTCACCCTAAGGGGATCTGGTTTGAAGGAGATACTGATTTTCAGAAAGTGAAGAGTGAATTTCCTTTAAATCAGTCAAGTTAGAGTAAGAGGCAGGAAAGAAACAAAACAAAACATGTTTTCAAAAGATGGCATGTGGATTGGGGTATTTAGCTCAGTAGTACAGCACCTGCCTGGTAAGCCTGAGATACTAAGCTCAATTTCCAGTACTCCCCCCAAAAAGATTGCATGTCGTTGGAAAAATAAATCACTAAACAAATAAAAAAATGAAAATTTCTGTTTTTTATTTTGATAAGGACGCAAAAATTTTAGTTCCATCCTCTTTCTGAAAGTTACCAAACATTTCACTTGAAAGTATACTCTTGTTTAATTTTTATGAAATTTTTATTTGTTGTTCACTAACCAATTTGCAACAGATTTTGTGGAACTTATTTTTGTGTGTGAATTTACTAACTGTAGTAAATATCTGTTTTTAATTTAATGATCATGCAATGTTTTGTGACTTATTTTAGAGAAAATAACTTATTTGTGTATTAGGTGAACTGGCACATTGCAGTTACGATAGTAACACTATTGATTTAGTTTTGATTCAAATTTTATTACTTCCTTTGATGCATTCAATAAAGAAAAATACATGAATATCTTGGCACTAAGAATTTTAATATGACTTACTTTTTTTTTTTTTTTTTTTTTTCTTTTCAGAGCCAGGGATTGAACTCAGTCCCCTGTGCTTTCCAGGCAAATGTTTTTTCTAAAACTGAGCCATCTCCCCGGCTCCCTGACTTGCTTTTTTTTTTTTTTTTTTTTTTTTCAGAACTGAGGATTGAACTTGGGCCCTTGCACTTGCCAGGCAAGTGCTTATTCTACTGAGCTATCTCCCTGGCCCGGACTTGCTTATTTTTATACTGCTAAATTGGAACCCTAAATGAAACTCTGCAAATATTATAAATACAAATGAAAAATTTAGTAGTACATGGCTTCACATACAATTCCAAATATATTAAGATATGTAACAGTAGATTATATGTAAAAATTCATAATAAACTGTGAAAATTATATATTTCTGAGTTCAGATCTGTATGGGTATTTCAGGCAGGGACATAGATGGCCACCTACTTTCCCATAGGAAAGAAGATGGGGGTGGCTGGGAATTAAAGATCAGAGTAAGACACTGACCTTAATTTTACTGATCCCGGTGTGGGCAAGATCTCGTCTTCTTCTATATTGTTTTGAAGTCACTGATACTGAGCAGTTTTCCATGTATTTTGGCTCATTGGTCTACTTGCGCTAGCTTGAACTGTCCAAACTATCAACTACTTGTATTGGGTTCTTTGCTGTCATTTTTTTTTTTTTTAATTAGGTTGTTTGTTGTAATTCTTTCCATTTTGAACGCCTATCTTTGGTTATACATACGGATTTTTAATGATTCCATTAATTTTTGATATATCTTCATTTTCTTTCCTGTGACCTCTGATGAACAAAAAATATTGAGTTTGAAAGGATCATTCACCTCCTTTATCCATGAGTTTTAAATAATTTTCTCTGACTCTGAAAATTATTTTCCTAGGATGTCTTCTGGAAGCCTTAGGTTTTATTTTTTTACCTTTGGGTCTGTAACAAATTGCATTAGCTTTATATGTGGTACATACTAGGACTCAAGATTCGTTATAATTACCCACATACCGGTCAATTTCATAACCATTAATTTTGGTCAAAAATTCTTCCAATGGATGGCCTTGATGCTTTTGCTACAAAAAGTTGAGCACATATTTACAAATACTTTTAGACTCCCCCTGGAATTCATTGGCTTGTTTCTATACACAAATATCCTCTCACTATTGTGAGTTATTATAGATATATTCAGGCTTATTTTATGGTTTGTAAAATCAAAATACTCTATTGTTTTTCATATACTTTTTATGTGCCCTTTAAACAAGGCACTTCTGTTTCTTTCTTTTCTGTATTATGTTATTCACTTTTTCCCTTGACCTCCTGCTCTGGCAAAGAGCTGTGGTTCAAGATAAAAGTGGCTAGCGAAAGCCTAAGGCACCCTCTACTACCTTGTTATCATCTTTGTCCTTCTGTCCCTCTCTGCCTCTCTGTCTTTCTGCCTCTCTTTGTCTGTCTTGGTCTCTCCTTGTTCTAGTGAATAAATGCAAATTATGTTCTTAATTTATACAACTTCCACTTGTCATAAGTGTAAGAAATTTGAAGCAGTATAATTCCATTCATACCTTGTCAACCTTTTGGCTAGGTTTTTAAAAACATTAATTTTTTCATGTAATATAAGTCCATAATTTAAAAAAATACTTTAGAAAATAAGTTTTGTTTTAAAGAACCTAAGGAATTATCCATTTGTATGTTCCCAGTACTTACATTATATTGTATTTTATTCTTTCTTTTAATCCATACTCAGCCCATGTTTTGTTTTGTTCTTTCTGAAAAATCTCAACATCTTTTCTAGTGCAGTTTTGTATCAATATTATTTTCAGGCCTTATATTTCTTAATATATATTTTATTTTTTGTTCACTTTTAGAGATTTTCCTTGATAGAGAATTCTTTATTGGTTTTTGTTTGTTAGATTCTGTCAATACTTTGTGGAAGTTCTATTGTCTTTAATTTTTATTGTTTCACAAAATGCAACTGACATTTTTACTCTGAGTGTAGCATATCTTTCCTCTTAGATGATAAGAACCTGTATTTAAATATTTTAGCTTCATTTCTGTGCTTCTTTTCTTCTAAGGGTTTCTCCCTTCAGTACATATTTAATTTTAGCACCCTAAACTTTGATCTAGGGCTTCAAATTCAGTGAAACTGATAACTTTCTGGTTGAGTTTTGCTCCTGATTTCGATACCAGGATGTGCCGTAGACAGCCATTGAATTCTAATGTAACTGCCAACTCCCCCGTGAGGCAGAGACACCACCCACGAGTCAAGCAGTTGCTGAGCTATGAGTGAGTCAGATTCTTCTGGTCAACAACGTTCTGTACTCTGCCAACTACACCAATCAAGCTTCTCCATACAGGACTGTATTCAGAACAGACCTAAAGAGTAAAGGTCCGTAGAGACTCAGAGGGAAGAGGACTGTACAGATGCAACGCACAGCCCTAAAAAGCTTAAGAACTACACAGTACAATGGTGAGGCAAACTAATCAGTAAGATAAAGAAGCAGATGTTTGCAGGAGCTGTAAAACAGAAAGAAGAATAAAAATGTTCATAGCAGAAAAAGCACCAGAAAGATGGCAACATAAGGAGCAGTTTAGGTGGGACTTCGAATGACACCTCTAATAGTGCCTTCTGATTATTATCTTTTCTTCCCTAAAAATGACAGTGTTCCGGAGTATGGATGCAATTACCTAGTCTTCATAATCCTTGTCTGCCTAAGACACTGTCATGTGTAAAGATTTATTTTTAAGTAACTATATCCAATCTTTTGTGTGTGTATTAGCAACCTAGTGAGAAAAATACATAGAATTTGTGACATAGATTTTTAAAAACATGATTGCAGAGAAAGGTGTTTAGTTTATCTCAAGTTTCTATGTCTATTATTTTGCCCTCTATGTAAGTGGGAAATGGAATTACTAAACTAGTTGGCAAATCCTTTTCTTTAACAAATTAAATATTTATTTTGTTTTAAAAAAGATAACATCTTAGAACAAGTTCTTAAACATTTTCATGCTGTTGAGGTAGGACAGAAGAAACAAATATAGGTAGAATGGGAAAAAGGAAAAAAACCCAATAATTTTATAATTGTACTCTTAAGAAAACTACAGCCTGTCTATATTTTTTATCTTCCTTTTTACCTTTTCATCATCCCAGTTGTTCTTTCCTTTTGAGCAGTTCCCCTTCACAATATCTATTGTGCCTTTCAATATAACAACCATTGTTGAGTTCATATCATATTATTTTTATGAAATGAAATTCTATATCATTTCTTTCTTTTTTTTGTTTTTGTATTTTAGGGAAAAGTCTATGGAGTGTTCAGGGTCTCACTACTAGATCGGACTTGTAGTGATTTGCCTGTCTAAAGTCCCCCAAGAGCTGGGATTACAGGCGGGGCGTGCCACTATGCTTGGTCTCAGTTGCCATCTCAGCATGCGCCAGGGGCAGGGCTGGCATGGCAGGCCTGGGGATCAAACTCTGGCCTCTGTGCCTGCTTGCAGGCAGTTTAATCTGCTGAGCTATTTGCCTGGCCCTTCTTCAAATGTTTGTTTTTATTATTTTCATGTATCTGATACATGGTACAGGGTCTCACTACACAGCTCAGACTCATAGAGACCCTTCTGTTTTCAGTTTCCCCAGTGCTGGGATTACACTGGATTACAGGCGTGTGCCACCACACCAGGTTTCGTTGGCAGGCTCAATGCACCTGGGGGTGGGACTGGTGCAGTTTGTGGTGCTGGGGATCAAACTCTGGTCCCAGTTCTTGCCCAAGGAGGTGCTTAGTCTGCTGAGCTATCTTGCTGGCCCAGACCTGACTTTTGTCCAATAGATTCTCAAATTCCACATATTTCTACACCTAAGCATACCTAAACACCCCAGGCTCAGAGCACCCTGCACATCTTTCCCCTGAGCACCCTCACTGTTTTCTCCCAGTGCGTGCTGCTTAATCTCTGTCTAATAAATCTGTGTAGATCACTCACTGAAGTGCTTTCCTGGGAGGAAAGTCAGGCAACCTACTCTGTGGGTGGATCCTATCTCCTCTTTGAAGTTAGGTACCCACCTGGCAACAATATAATCATTAAACTTAAGTGTGAATATTGGAAGCAATTGAAATGAGAACCATTGAAAATGCTTTTCAAAAACCAATAAAAATTGCAAGTGCATTTTGTATCTTTTCCTTTGTGGTCACTGGAATTAAATTTCCTTAAGCTCAAATGCAGACTGCACTTGCTGCTGTGACCATGAACTTGTGCTTTTCTGTATCTTCCCATGCCTTGGTTTTCTCATATGTAAAACGTGGATAATCACAAAGACATAGGATTGTTGTGGGAATTTAAGAGATTAGCTTATATCACAACCTGTTTGGCTAGTGTTGGACATATAGAAAGCACAGAAATAATATTTTCAGTATTGTTTTTTGTTACTATCATTTTGCAAACTAGGTTCCTATTTTATTGTACCTATCTGTGACACTTTCTAGCCAACATTTTGCTTATTCATGTACTTTTGTAACATAATTTTGATGCAGTTTCTATTTTACTGTAAGCTAATGAAAACTGCTTTCAAGCTTAAACTTAACTAATTAACATACTTGGGAAAACTTACTTGAGGAAAAATGCATAATTGAGTGTAAGAGTTTGGGATTGTAATCATGAAGTGCAGTGTTAAGGGTTTTTGGTCTTTTGAATTAAAAATAGATCAATGTATAAATTATGAAATTTGGCTAATTTATCTCTATAGAACATTACAATGTTCTGTTTCACAGATGTTTATTTAGAGTCTATAGCATTTTCAGACTGGTACAATATAACAAGAAAAGAACTAAAGTCTGAGCAATAATATATAATATCTTAGGTGAAAGAAAATGAGCTGGCTTTGTAGGATATTCCAGAAGAAAGGATCTAAAGTAAAGCCACAGTTAAATCCTCTCAGGCTAACAGTTTCTGGTAAGGCATAGTTCTCAGTGATGTGACATACTTCAATGAGAATTTGATCAGAAGGAATTCTCATGTATTTATTTTATGTTGTATATCATCTATTTATCTAGCATTCTTGGTTTTTAGAAGATGTTTGAGCAATTTGATATTGCCTGACTAAGAGTTCATGAAAGCACTTTGACATGGTTACTATGGTTACTAAGTAACTTGTCCTGGGTCACATGACTGGTAAATTTTGTTCTTATGTTTTGCACTGTAGAACTTCCCTGCAAATGGGACATTTCTGATCTTAATATTATAATAAAATAGCTTCTCTGTATTGATCACCCAAAATGTGCCCAGCAAATATTTTACATAATCCCACAAAATTGTTTGAAGGACTTAAGGTGAATTAAAACTTATAGTTTATAAACAATGAATGGAAGTTCAACTGATTTTAATAAGTGCTTAAAAAAACTTGTATAATAGTAAATGCTGCAAAAAGTGTTCTAAGTTTAATAAATGTTAAGAAAACTGGAAATTTTGTATTTAATTAACTAAGCAAGCACTGTCTCATTTAAAGCTAAGAATATTGATATTCTGTGGTTTATACAAAGTGACAACAAGTTGCTCGAGAAATGATTATTCTTTTTTTTTTTGGCAGAACCAGGGATTGAACTCAGGCACTTGTGCTTGCCAGGGAAGTACTTATTCCACTGAGCCATCTCCCCAGCCCCAAGAAATGATTATTCTATCATTAATCATATTGCACACTTACTCTTTATATAATACATTTATCCAGTTTTGTCTCAATGTTCTAAGACAGATAGCAACTGAGTTCATAAAGTATCTAATATGGTACAGTGAGAACATTAAAACCATTGTATAAGACAGAATTCAATCATAATTTAGCCTGCAAGCAATAACTGTCACTTTTGCCTGCATCTGTTACCACCCCTTAAAAATTCAATCTATCTTGAGAAACAGTCCTATTGAAAATGTCATGTCATATTTCTATTGCTTACCAAATAAAGTCTACATTTATTTCTTTTGGTGCTTCTCATAAAGTGCTTTCCAAGTGTATTTCCTGGTGTAGGTCCCATTACTTTCATCCTGTATGATCAGCCAAACTTCATTTATTCTCATTAACAATTCATATGAAAATGTAAATTACATTAAAATTGTCATAAGTAATCATAATGATAGTTAGAAATGAATAGGGAGCTACCTATAATAAAATAGACAACTAGTTTGAGAAAATATAATTAAAATAAATAAAACAATATTTTCCATTTTACTTCATGAAGCACTATTCTAGTGGAGTGGAACATGCATGATATTTTCTAGTGGAGTGGAACATACATTGATATTACCTGACTAAGAGTTCATAAAAACACTTTGACATAGTTACTATGGTTGCTAAGTAACTTGTCCTGGGTCACATGACTGGTAACTGCCAAAAGAGAAGTAGTTAGAATGCAGAGTCCTTGTTCCTATTTTTTGCACTGTAGAACTTTCCTGTAAGTGGGACATTTCTGATCTTAATATTATAATAAAATAGCTTCTCTGTATCCAAGATGATCAATACAGTTTGCTATATTCTTTTTGTATTTCATAAACGCATTTGACCTTTAATCATTTGCAACTTCTCTCTTTTCATTTTTTGCACAATCTCCTGCTGCACAATCTCCAAGTCTCAACTCAAATTTCTCCTTCTTCAGAAGCGGTGTGATTACAATATATGGTGAATATCTAAATAAAGATAAGTATATAGTAATTAGGCTTTAGTCTAGAGAATCAAATCTCTCTCTGGATCTTCAACATAGGCAAATCGATAAATTTTATCATCAAATAAGCAGAAGCAAGGAAACAATATGACCCTTGAAACAGTAGCCAGAGCAATCAGGCAAGAGAAAGTAAATGAATAAATATGAGAGAAGAAAAACTAAAATTGTTACTGTTTGCAGAGGACATTATTTATTATATAGATGACCCAAAAATTCCACCAAAAGACTGCTAGAGTTAATAACTAATTGCTGCAATAGAGCAGGGCAGAAACAATAGAATTCTTGCACAACAATAATGAATCTACCAAGAAAAAAATTAGGCAAATAATATTGCTCTCTAGAACACCAATTAAAATTAAATACTTAGGAATTAACTTAACCAAGGAAATGAAAGCCTCTATAGGAAAAACTATACTACTCTGACAAAGGAATTAAAGAAGGTTATCAGAAAACAGAAAGACATGGCCTAATTCCACAGAGGCAGAATCAAAGTTGTCAAAATTCAGATACTGCAAAAACTGATACATAGATTGAATGTAACCTTAATAAAAATACCAACTGCATTCCTCACAGTACTAGTGAAAACAATGCTAATGTTCATGTGGACCTGAAACAGACCCTTAACAGTAAAAGCAATTCAGGGCAAGAAGATCCAAAAAAAAGCAACACAATCCCTGATTTCAAGTTACACTACAAACGTACAGTGAAAAAGCCAGCATGGCACTCACACAGTAACAGTCACGTGGATTAATAGAACAGAATGGGGGAGAGAGAAAAAGATACATCAGCCACCTGATCAGCCAAACGTCTAATACTATAAATATGATGGTATCTTTACAAAACAGGGCTGGGGAAAGCTGGCTACTCAATATGTAGAAGGTTGAATCTAGATCCATACCTCTTACTATATATTGAACTAAAATCAAAATGGACCAAAGTTTAAGTATTAAATCAAAACCACTTAACCTGGGAGATAAAACAGACAAAACTCTTAAAGTAACAGATATAAGCAAAGGCTTTCTGATGGGGCAGGGGAGATGGCTCAGTAGAATAAGCTCTTACCTGGCAAGCACAAGGGCCTGTGTTCAATCCCCAGTTCCACCAAAAAAAAAAAAAAAGGCTTGCTGAATGGAACCTCAAGTGAACGAGAAATATCAATCAAGAATAAACTAAGGGTCAGGGAGATGGCTTAGGGGAATAACACTTTCCTGACAAGCACAAGGGCCTGAGTTCAATCCCTGATTCTGCCAAAAACAACAAACAAACAAACAAACAAACAAAAAGAATAAACTGAAGGAGGAGTGGGGGTGATACCTTAGTGATCTTAACACGTGCTTGGAAAGTGAAAAAGATGAAGGTTTGGTCCCTGATACCCCATGCCATGCCAGGTACTATAAGTGGGTGTGGTGCACAGCCCTGTCGTCCCAGTGCTGGGGAGGCTGAGATATTCAACATTCCCGGCCTGTAGAGAAATACAAATTAAGAAAAAAAAAACCACATTGAAATTTCATTTTAGGGGCCAGGGAGATAGCTCAGTAGAAAAATCACCTGCCTGGCAAGTGCAAGGTCCTCAGTTCAATCCCCAATAGTACGGTACTACAAAAAAAAAAAAGTCATTTTACTCCAGAAAAAAAATGGCTATTATCAAGAATCATAGTACTGGCGAAGCAGTAGAGGAAAAGAAACCTTTGTACATGGCTCATGGACATGTACATTAGTACGACTACAATGAAAAGCAGAAATACCAAACCGACAGCCAGGATTTGGAGGCCGATTTATTTATATCAGCAAGTACTGATTGCAGTCATTCCCAGAATATTAGTCCCTGATCTCTGGTGCCCTAGGGCCTACAGGAGATAAGCAAGGACACAGGCAGAATGGCTTTGTGAACTGGGGGCTGGTTTATACAGTATGCATTATAGTAACCAGCTATGCATCATAGTGACAAGCCTTTTCTAGGAGACAAAACCTGCTGGAAGTGGAGCAGGATCTATTATCCAAGCGACTAACTGAAATATACCGGACAAGCTGGAACTTCTTCTACTATACAAACGCTATGGAAATCAGAATGGAGATTCCTGTCTGGCCAGAGAGCTTAGCGGACTAAAGCGTCTGCTTCTGCAGAGCTCAGCTGCTGCGGTTCGATCCCTGGAGTGTGGTCACTGTCGCGCTCCTGGAGGCGCATTGAGACGGCAATTGAGACTGGGCATGGTGGCCTATGCCTGTAATCCCAGCGCTTGGGAGGCTGAAAACAGGAG
>NDGM010689628.1:0-13796 GCA_002564305.1 Octomys mimax
AGAGACAGAGACAGAGACAGACAGAGAGAGACATAGAGACAGAGAGAGAGAGACATAGAGACAAAGAGAAAGAAAGAGAGACAGAGAGAGAGACAGAAAGAGAGACAGAGACAGAGAGACAGAGACAATGTGAAGACTTAACCCTCGCCAGCCCTCCACTACCAGTCTGGGTCCACAGGGAGGCAGGAGAATAAATGTCCCAGCTGTTTTCTCTTCTGCCCCTGATCACCTCCCGGCACACTCCAAAGGCCAAGCCCAACAAACTTGTGGAAAGCCCAAGCACGCCAGTCCACGGGGGCCATGTTCTCGGTCAGAGAAGGGTAGAGAAGGTGGCAAGTGGATCTGCAAAGCGAGTGGGGAAGCCTTAGCTCTCCTGGGTCACAGAGTTGCTGCCTTGTCCCCCCAGCAACAGGGCTCCATGGAGGATCCAGGAGAGCAGGCCATGCGCTCCCAGGCTTAGGTGCTTTCCCTTGGCAGAGACACTACCTGATGCCCACAGCTTAACGGGGGAAAGGGTCATTTTGGCTCAGTCTGTAAAGATTTCAGCTTATTGTCAGGTGGCTCCAAGGCAGGGTAGCATAGCAGAAGAGAAGCATGGTGATGGGAAGGAGATGAGAGAGAGGAGGAAGAGGAGGAGGAAGAGAAAGGGAGAGGGAGAGAGGCAGAGGGAGGGAGAGAGGAAGGGGGTAGGTGAGGGGGTAAGGGAGGGAGAGGCAGAAGAAGAGGTCAAGGGAGGGAGAGAGACAGAGACAGAGGGGAGGGGTGAAAAGAGATAAACCCTTCTAGGCCACGCCACCAGTGAGCCATGCCTTACAAGCAAGTCAGCTATAAAAGTATCAGTGGACAGATCCCGTGGTGAGCATCACACCCCAAGATGCAGTCATTTCTCCAAAGCCCAACCTGTGAGTACACGAGATTTTGGGGTGTTCACCTGCATCTAAACTATAACAGTCAAATACACATGTTAGTAGACTTCCCTGGTGAAAATACCAAGTCAGAGTCACAGGCACTGAGGGAGGAGCCCAGGAGGCTCCAGGAAATGGAGGATACCAAGAAGCTGAGAAGGCAGAGATGGAAGGAGAGGGGACCTGTCCAGGTGGGGGGATGACAGGGATTGGAAAGGGGTCTAGACAGAAAAGAAACATTCAGCTTTGATGTGGAAAAAAATAGAAGCTAGGGTCATGTCCAGATGACCAATTGACCTTTTGTGCCAATAACTGAGATAGCCATCTAGATCTATCTAGATCTATTTAGACAGCTACATAAACATACGTAACATATATAATATTATATATGTTATATTCTAGAGAGAGAAAAAAAGAGGGGAGAGAAATTTAGTGAAAGGCAGCTGATGAGCTTCTGTAGAAAAAATTCATTTTTAAGCTCTTCATTGGACATTAAACCACGGGTATGTAGCAGGTGTTCGGTTTTGAGTATAAATATTAGGTGGCCTACATCTGGAAACTTTGATTTCAGATCAGTAAGCAAATCTAGATACAACCTTAAGGTTGGATAAGATCTTGCAGGCAGAAGGAGGATTCACAGAAGGGGCCATATTGAGTGATGAGTACAGAGTACATCGATTGGCACCCAGGCATGCTCAGTTGATGCGTGCTGAGTGAATGAGGGTGTCACTAAGCAATGGATGGATGGATTTTCAATGCTGCAAGGCCAGACAGAAGATGAACATTTTTAGCAAAGATTCTCCAATGAACCCAAGAGGTGGCCAAAGTTGAAAATATGAACTCATCCAACAGAATTCCAGCCATCTCTGGCAAGACAATGGGTGGGGATGAAATCCCCATTTTCCATTACAAATACACACCAGAGTAAAACCTCCGATCACAGCAGGCTGGATGAAGGTCTGATCAGGATCAGAAAAGTTGGAAATCAATGAACTTTTTTTAGCTTAACTGGACATTTAAATAACACTGAGTTTTATTATCTTGTTGACCTCAGTTTAAGCTACTACTTCGGTTGAGCTGTTTGGCTTTTTACCTTGATGAGGGGTGTTTTGGTATGCTTCATAACACATGTTCTTTAAGTTTTTACCTGAATTTCTTTCTAGACCAACTAAGGGGTTAGCCACTTGCAAGGAGAGGAGAGGGCAAGGTTCTTGTCCTGGGGACTGTAGTCTCTCTTCCTCTTCTTCCCTGACAATAGGAATATCTTAGACCTGCACTTAGCTGAAGTAGGAAGAAAGTCTCTCCAGCGGCCGTGGCACACGCCTGTAATCCCAGAACTCTGGGAGAAGCAAGAAGAATGTAAGTTTGAGCCCAGACTTGACAACCTCAAGACTTACTGAGACCCAGACTCAAGATAAAAATAGAAAAGGGTTGGAGATACAGCTCAGTATGAAGACTCTGGATTCAATCCCTAGTCTAGAAGGAAAAAGTTGGAGGGGACAAAGTGAAGGGAAAGAGGTGTAGCGAAAGGTTGGTGTTCCTTTTGAGAAGTTCTTGGGAAGAGCAAAGAGCACCCACTCCCAGGTCCCACTTCCACCTGGCAAGGCCAGCCCCCCGCCAGCCTCATCTGTAGGACAAGGACACCTTCAACTAGAATGCAGCTGTTCCCCATAATCTGCCACACGCTGCTCCAGGTCCTGGGAGAATATTAGCGAAGAATGCTTCTAGAAGCAGAAAGACAGTCTATATGCCTGACGATGCAGACAGCCTGAAGGAGAGGTAACTGCAGTGGGGGTGATGGCCTTCATGCTTGAGGAAGAGGGGTGAAGTCAAGGTTGAACATCCCACTGTCACCCCAATTGTGAGTGCCTCAAAGTAAGCTGGGGACATGCCTTCCTTAGTTAACCTCTCTGAACTCTTAGCACAGTACCTCAGTATTTAGTTATCAGTATGGAATCATATTGAACCAAGTGCTGCCAAATAAGTTTGCATTCATCAGCTACCTAGGATCCTCTGACAATCAGAGAAAATGTGAAGCACTACATGCAAGATCTGATCCTTGGAGGTGCACGGGAAACCCAACCTGTTCCCGGGGGCCACTTCCTGCTTATGGATGTAATTGCTTCCTGGGAGCGTGTAAGAGTGGGGATCTCCGGAGATCCTCCACCATGATCTCTCACGTGCCATGGTGCAGGAATTAGGTGCAGTGATATGATTGGACATTGACCAGGGACACTGTGTTAGATACAGGAGGCCCAAAGCTCCAGATCAGCACCTCTGGGAGCAGCTACATTATCAGGAGCAAGTCTACCACTATACCAATTCCATGTGCACTGCCAGCTGAGGCCCAGGGATGGGGGACAAGAACGGGGGTGTGAGTGGAGGCTGTGCAGGGGAGCTTGGATTGCAGTGGGCTTCAGGGGTGAATGGGTGGGTGGAGAGGGACTGGCAAATCAAGAGCCAGACCCTGGGAAAGAGACAACATCCCCTGATCAGTCCGTGATCATATCTGCTAGTGTTTTCCATCCTTGCCCTTTCCACCTTCCCATAAACTGGCAGACAGATATCATTGTCCTTGTTACCATTTGGGACTCCTTGATAGGTGGCAAGTCTGGCATTTGAGCCAGTTTTGGCAAAGTTCTTCTGCTTTCCACTCTGCTGCCCTGTGTCCCAAGGAGGGCTATGAGGGACTTCATTGAGGAAATCTTGCCCTGAGGCTCAGGGGACCCTGATTCTTCTCCTAAATGGCTGAGTGAGCTGTGCAAGCTCTAGCCTCTCTGTCCCCCCCTCCTGCCCTCTATGGGATGGAGCGGCGGTGGTTCCCACTATGGAATGGACACAGGAACTACTGTCCACTTTTCAGAGACCAGCTCAGACAGGAGAGGATTCCTCTGAGAGACTATACCCCTAGGACCCTGGCTGGCAGAGTGCCATGGTCAGCTGAGCTAAGGAGAAGAAGGGGCATGAAAAATTAAACATGGCTTTTGGACTTTCCATGCTGTGGCCAGTGCAAACCCACTAGTTCCCCCGAAGCGTCAAAAGAAAGAGAAATCACAATGATCACACACCTGCATGGGAGAAAAATGGATACACTGATGAGGACCCCGATCAACCCATAGCTGCACCGCTCTGAATGGTTTGCAGGAGGTTTTTATGTCCTTGAGTTCTTTCATCCTTTGACCTCCCTGTGCCATTTCCAACCACAAAATGAAGAAATTAGACGTGACCCTAGACAATAGGAGGCCCTTTGTGATTTCTGCAGGGGGCAGCAAGGAGGAGCTGAAGCTCAGTAATGCTGCAAAAGCTGCAGTGAAAGCGGCACTGAAGATACATCGCTGTGGTCACACGTGCAGTGGGGGGACCAGAAAAGATGGGGAACCATGGAAAAGATACTGGACTCATCCAGGTACAACCTAGACCAAAGAAAAACCAAATTGTGGGAGACTCTTCGAACAGTTCACGTCAGCTGGGAACCCACTCGGCTGAGCTCCATGGTATGCACTGGGTGAGAGCAACCTCGTGCCAAACCTCCAGCCCTTGTGGGTAAAGTAGATGTGAACTACATGGCCTCATCTCCAAGGGCAGCCTCTGTTCTTCACCTATGGCCACCTCCAGGTCAGACCTGCTACCCATCCCATACCTGAACCATTCCACAAGTAGGCGGTCCACACGCTACCGAAGTTCCCTGAGAGACAAGGAGGTGGCTCCATCACACGCTGCACCCCCAGATGCACTGTCACGTCTTTCTGTGTCACTCTTTCCCCCACCACCACCTTCTTGGACTGCCAGCTGCTCCACCCTCTGCTCCAGGCATACACACACACTCTTAAAGGTCTGCCTTTTCTTTTGTGAGCCCGTTTAGTTCTCTGTTAGCTTCTGAGCTTGCTGTCTGACTGCACGGCAGCCCCAGGCAATCAGCCCTCCCGACAGAGCTCGCCTCTGCAGAAGAGAGCAGGAGTTGGACAGAGCCACCAACTCTTTCCAGCTGCTCCTCTCCCTGACTCGGCCCGGAGTGGGTGGCTGCCCTCTGGCCAGGAGGAGATACACTGACCTTCCCTTCTGGCTTGGTTTTTTTCGTGCTTCTCCTCTAACTCTCTGTTATGATTTAGATCAAAAGCTTCGTGTCTAGGAGGAGCACGCAGCAGAGTACAGCCGCCTACTATGGGGAGATGGGCTCTGGTCTGAAAAGCCGGGCCGCTGGGTTCACGGCCTGGCAGGGTTGACCTCCAGGGCTCCTCCTAGCTCTGTCTGCTTCCTGCCTGCAGTGCAGAGAGCAGCTCTGCCCTGCCCTGCCCCTCCACCTCGCCCTTCTGCCAGGCCATGCCCTCACCCTGCCTCTCCGTCAGGCCACGCCCCTCCACCACACCCCCTCTTCCCTGCCCTGCCCCTCAACCGCTCTGCCAAGCCATGCTGCCTTGGAGCCAGGCGGAAACGCAATAAACCTCTTCTTCCTTTAGTTGTGGCGTCAGGCTTTTAGTCACAGCAAGGACAAAGCAGCTGGGATCCCCTACCTTGTCCTTTAGGCTCAGCCTGTCCTCATGGAAGGAACAGGTTCACCTGCTGTGCCTGCTGGGCCAGCCCCATGCAGGCCCTGAGCATCTAGAACCTTCTCTGCTTCTCTATAGCCTGTTCCTGGGCCTCTGAGGGGCTGGAGCAGTGGACAGAGGGCCCCCTCCCGCCCCCAGGCCTTCTGCTCCTCTTCTCCCACCGGCAAAAACACAGCTAACGTTCCTGCAACTCCATAGGCAGGGCGAATGTTCCAAGTAAAAACTGAATGATGAATATGCACACATGTTCTTTCTAGCCATGTTAAAGAAAATACTAATATTGTTGATGTTTTTAAATATATAAACAAGAAGATGCTGACCTTTAAGAGTGTGTGTATACCTGGAGCAGAGGGTGGAAGAGCTGGCAGTCCAAGAAGGTGTAGTGAGGAGAAGAGTGACACAGAAGGATGTGATAGTGCACTTGTGGTGCAAAGGAAGGAGGAGGTGGGGCCTGCTGTCTAGCAAGCAGATCCCAGGACTCAGGACTTCACATGCCTCCAAAGCAGCACCTGCTGGAGGCCACAGAACTGGGGCACTGGGAGCCATGCTACCTGAGCTCACCCACAACCCAAGCCACAGCCCTGTGGTTCTACAATAGAAGTCTGGGTCCATGTTTTCTGATGTGTGATATCTTGAGCCCAAGAGAGATCCTCACTCCCAGGGCTGGCTAACTTAAGTGTTCCTTTGATCTGTAAATTAGCCAAGGGCAATGCCCATGCTGTTTCCCAACATGTCTGTGGATTCCAACCAACTGTGGATCCAAAAAAAGAAAAAGACTAGAAGAAAACAACTGTGGTAGAAGAGAAAGAGTTGTCTACCTAGCATGTATAAGGCATCTTTGCCTGTACTGAACATGTACAGAATTTCTTTGCAGGAATTATCTGAATCATGCAGCACAACAAGTTACCCAGCAGCTACATCGTGGTGGCACTATAAGTAATCTGGAGATGACGTGAACTGGACTGGGTCGCTGTGCCTAAGGGACTTGGGTGTCTAAGGACTTGGGGTCCATTATGGGTCTTGGGCCAATGTTCAAGGACACCGAGTGGTGGCTTCGCTCTGACAGAGGCAGGGTCTCCTCCGCAGCCCTGCATGCGTCCAGTATGCTCCCCTTTGGGACCCGCGAGCAGCAACTGCTTGGTCAGAGTAGACCTCTCCGGTCTCCTGGTGTCACCAAGCCTGAGTGAGAATGAAACCTTCCCAGTGAGCTCCCACCTATGCCAACAGCCTCTCTCGGAGGGAGCCCCATCAAGCTGCGTGGGATGGAAAAGGTCCCATCCTCCCTCTGACTTTCTGATTCCAGCCTGTTTCCTATAAAGTTGTGGTTGAATTTTAATTTTCATCATTGTTAAAACCAAGGAGTCATGCCATACAGTGACAAAAGTACATGGCCACCTATACTGTTAGGCAGATTGACATTAGCAGGCCTGAGAGGTAGGTGAGGGGCCCAAAACCACATGCATTTCCAGTTAATCACAGAAAGACTACAATCTACAACATCCTATATTTATAATCATGTGTTAGGTCTCAGACCAAAAGTGACCCCACAGAGCACGGTGACATCCGAAAGCTGTACATCGTGCATATTTCTTAGATGTCTGGCCGCCTCGCCCTCTAACTCATTCCTGGCTGTCATCGCCTACAGAGAAGGAGAGCAGGAAGGGGAGCTTTCTTTAAAGAGCCTCCTGTCTTAGGCTTGGGATCTGGTTTCAGTTAAAAACGTATCTCTTGCAAATGTCTTACATGGTTAAAGCCCCTGAGGAGACACTGGCCATCTAAAAAGAACAAGAATCTATTTTGCAATTTTAAAGTAACTTCTAAGAGAAACTGTTGATAAGCAACACAATGACCCCAGCTCCCTGAGCACCAGGAGTGACCTTTGTGTGCCTAACAAGATACACATTCCACCTTTACTTCTGCACAGCCTGTGGGTCGTGACTGAATTCTTCCATCCAGGGCCCAAAGAGTCAAAGACTAATAAAAGGTTTCGGAGACATTTGTCATGTTTCTTTTTATTTGTTTCAAAATTTGCATTGACACGAATTTTCATTAGTATGATAAAGAGCTACACGCCCATGCTGCTTTTTTATTATCCTTCTTCAGAGAAGAGGCAAGCATAGCTTAGAGAATCAAAATAAATGCCCTGAGATGTAGGCCTAGAAAACATAAGGGTGCCAGCATTCGGAACTCCATCTGCCCAGCAAGGGAAGCCTGACCTCGCAGCCTCGCGTCTGCACAGAGCAGTTGGCATTATCAGATTGGTGACTTACAGGGACTGCGGAGTAATGAGTTCCAGCTTCCCAAGCTGTATCCCTCATGCCGTGGACATCAAGTGAGCGGCTACTGAAGCTTACACAGCAGCAGCCAGCCTGGGCCCAGCTGGGGGAAAGCCACATCACTGCTGTCTAGAAAGAGTCCCCAGTCTTCCCCGCAGCAGGCTTTCTCCACCTCTGAGTTCTCTATTCTGCTTCACACTGGTTTCTTTTTGTTTTGCTCCATGCCGTGCATCTCATCTCAGCAGGCGTGCCTAATTAAGAGTATCTCAGTAGGAAGCTAGAGGCTGCCCCGGTCTCAGTTCCGGAGTTTAGTGACCCTGGAGTTCGCCCATCTATGCAGAACTCTTCTTTCTTCAATGTAGCACTTTGGGGTAACTGATTTAGGATGTAGCTGTGCTCCTTGGCTTGGCAAATTTGGCTTCATGCTCACATAATGTCTGTCCCGGGCTCAGTGGTTGTGGATCCACAAGTCCTGGCTCTAAACCCAGCTTTACTGTGAACAAACTGTGTGACATGGATGGACTTGTTAATGCCTGCGTGTCTTGAATTCGTTGGGCTGCCTTAGGCACCACTGCCTGAGGTCTTCTTCAGTGTTGGGCCTCAGTTAGCTCCCATGGCATAGTTGTTAAGAGCACAGGCAGACCTGGGTTGACATCCTAGCCCATCCCCTTAATAACAGGACCCTGACCCCCACTTTACTTCTCTTATTGCTCTCTTGGCGACACTGAAGTTGCTGAAAGCACTGAGGAAGATGAGGTGAAAAACAAGGTTCAGCAAGTTCCAGTTTCTCTTTCCTGATCCTTCTTACCCAGATTCTACTGAGGCCATCAGAATACAAACCAGCCTGACCACCAGCGCAGAGTGGAGGATTTCTAACAGAACAACCAACATCCCAGTTGGCCTTGACTCTAGAGTCAAGTGAAGACACAATTCATTTACAAAGCACATCAGCTGACAAGGTCGCCTGGCTAAAATAAAGATTGGTCAAAGTTGCAAAACACTAGGCCCTGAATTTTCTATGACATACTGATAATTTGATGGACTGCACTATTAAAACATTCAGCCTTTAAATATCACAGCCTATTTCAGAATTTTGGGGGTTTGAAGAAAGAAGATTATAATGGTTTGATATTTATTCTTCATTCACTTTTTTAAAAATGGGACTGTTTTGTTTGTCCTGAAGTACAGGAAAAGAATTTGAATGCTTAGTAATGGAAGTTGGTTAAAACAATCAAAAGAGACAAAAACAGAAAATACACTAAAAGCCACCTACATATCTCATGGTCAATGTATAAAATTTACTTCTATTTTCTCTGAGTTTTCTGGCTGGACCATCAGTCACAGCAGCTACAGAAGGGCTCACAAAGTCTCTCGGGACCAGTGACATGCAGCATGAGAACCTTCACAAGAAAACAAAGTCCCAAGGATGCTGCAGAGTTTAAATGGATATAGAAGCCAGCAGAGAGCAGGAAATGGGGAGGTGTGGCCAAGGAGTCTGGGCTCGGGCAGCTCTCTGGGCGGAGAAGTGGACAAAAGGACAAGGGTCAGTCAAGCAAGCTCTGTTTGAACCAAGGCCTCTTGGCCTCTTCTTTCCCAGCCTTAATGCCAGAAGTG
Source organism: Octomys mimax (assembly GCA_002564305.1). Classification (NCBI taxonomy): domain Eukaryota; kingdom Metazoa; phylum Chordata; class Mammalia; order Rodentia; family Octodontidae; genus Octomys; species Octomys mimax. The sequence goes on from NDGM010689628.1 coordinate 9,343, forward strand.
AGAGCGGCCTGCTGGTGTGGGGAGTCCATAGCTCCCGTGCAAGTCTCATCTCCTACGTACAAGAAAAAGAAGAAAGGTCAAATTGTTTTCCTTGCAGTTGTTCTTTTTCAAGCTTATTTAATTGAGAAAATTACCAGAAAGGCATATTTTGGGGGTGTCCTACTCTGAACTCCACCAGTAGTTGGTGGCTTGCAGAAGTGAATTGTGGCAGATCACAATACACTATTTTCTAGATGACTTTTTTTTTGAAACAGGGTTTCTCTGGGGAGCTCAAGCAGACCTTGAGCTCGCTATGTAGCCTAGGCTACTCTCAAACTCTTCCTGTGTCAGCCTCCCAAGCACTAGGATTATACGCATGCACACAGCACAACTAGATGATCGAATTGTGTAGGTAACAATGTGTTTACACACACACTTGGGTTTGTCAATAAAATCAATGCATAGAAAGAATCTCAGGTACAGTCTAGGCCTGGCCTTAATACTTCTAGGGCTCAGGTAAGAATATAAACGGAGTCATGAATCTTATGTATCTAAACACTTAGAAATTAGAGATCAAACTAAGAAACTATTTAAAACACTGTGTTCTAGTCTTCCCTAGCTAACATACTTTTCTAAAGAGTTGGAAGGTGTGGACTAAGCATGACATCTGGGGACTCCTTATGAGTTTACATGGGAGGCTTGAAGCATGGTAGGTGGGGGCATTGCTCCCGTCAATCTTCTGGGGCTCGAGGCACACCACCTGCCCTCCCTGTGGCCTCTGGCCTGTGTATCTTCTCACTCACAACCCTGCACTGTGGTCAGCCTCATGTGCACACTGCACACCCAAGCCCTATCCACAGCCACCCTACACCACCACCGGTACCTTTAGGACTGAGTGGGTGCATTAGCTGCGTGGCCCTTCCCATGAGGCTGGGACCAGGGGCACCTAGGCTGTAAAAGTGTGCTGGGGATGTCCAAGAGGAGACTACAAGAAGAAACTTGGGAGCCAGCCTTCGTGGGTACACACTCCTAGGCCACACCAAGGAAGCAGAGGCCAGTCTCAGTACAGCCTGGGTCTGTGTGCTGGCTCCTGACCATCACTAACTTGGTTCCCTAAAATCACACAAATAAAGCAAACATGGTGGTACGCACGGTCATCCCAGCACTCAGGAGGCTGAGTCAAGAAGATTGACATGAGTTCAAGGCCAGCTTCAACTACACAGCAAAACCATGTATCAGGAAAAAAATAAAATAAAATAACAATAAATGTATTGTCTAACAACTTTTTTCCTTTAATTTAATTTTATTTTGGAAAGTAAAAGCAAAGCAAGAACAAAAATCAAAAACAAAGAAAGGTACAGGGGAATATACAACAGCACATACGATACAGATTTTCAAACCAAGAATAGCTGATTAACAATAGTTGATATATTATGGATTTTATCATCATATCTATTGCTCAGATTAGCAGATACTGTTATGTAAGATTGGACATATGGTTGGGTATTACCATTCGCTTCAATAAACCTTAAACTTTTGTTCTTGTCTCTTTTTTTCTTTACCTTTTTCAAAAGAGTTTGTTTTAAAGAGAGTATAGTAATAATTGACATGAAATTAGAAACAGAACACATTTAAGAGACCAAGATGTCAGGTATTCAAGCCTGAGGCCCAACATGGTCTCAGTGGCTGACATCAAAGGGTCCACCTTGCTTTCTGCAGGCTCCAGGAGAAAGTCCCTAGCCTGGCCTTTGCCATGTCCCAGAGGCTGCCCATGTTCCTTGGTTCTAGAGCCTCTTGGGAATGGAGACTTTATTCTGCGTACCACAGGCAGGGGCCCCTCCAGCCCTAGTGTGTAGGTGGCGTTATATACACAGGTGGCCATGAGGTAGGAGAGAAAAAATATAGGTTAAAAAGGAGACACAGAAAATGGTAATATTAAAAGCGTATTCTTAAGAAAAACTGCAGCTTCAAAAGTTATTCAAGTTTTTTTTTCCCTTCCAGAAAATATTTCTAGGGGCCTAAAAGACATTAAGGCCCTAACCTGGGCTCCGGGCCTGTGCCTTTCACCTGCACACTGCACCTCCTCCTGCCAGTCTCGGGGTGCTCAGGTCGGAGGACAGCGTGTCTCAGCTTCAAAGCCATGCGAACGGTTGCACTCAGGACCTCGCGCTTGCCAGGCAGGCTCTCGTGCCTCAGAGCTGTCTCCCTGGCTTGCTAGAACATGGTCAGCAAAGCACGGAGCACAGCACTGGTATTTAGCAGATGGCTCGGTGCCTTCCTTTTGCTTGCCAGGGAAGCGCTTATTCCCCTGAGCCATCTCCCCGGCCCCACCTGCCTTCCTAAACCGAGTCCAGACTCCCTTCCAAGGCGCCACCTCTGCATCAGGAAACCTTTACCATTCTTTCCAAATTCACTTTCACCCCCACCCCCTGGAGGACTTAGTCACCCACTTGGCAGAGGAGGAGCCTGATTACTCAGGCGCTTGCTTAATCACACCTGGGCAAGGGACGCACCCACCTGGGAGGTGGCGCCCGTGGCCCGCCCCGCCCCTCCGGGTCCGCCCCCGCCTGATGTCGCCCCATGTACGCGGGCCAATGAGCGAGGCCGCAACCTCGGCAGGTGTCGGCCCCGCCCCCAGCTGTGGCCCCGCCCCCAGAGCACCCAGAGCGCCCAGACCTGGGCACCTGCCCGGGCGCTGGCAGCTGCGCCCACGTGCCAGCGCCTGCCCTCCGTGTCCCGCGGGTCCCCACCCCTGAGCTGGCGGGGACGAGGGAGAAAGGCATTTTTATAAAACAAGGCTTGTCCTTGAAGCCGCTTTAGTTTCAAGTTTTTTTCTTAAGACCGAAACTGGCCTTTTTTTTTTTTTTTTTTTTTTCTTTCCTTGGCAAAAGCTGTCACAGATAGGCCACCTCGAGAAGAGGAAATGGGGGCCATGGAGGAAGATCACCTGGTTCCGGTGGGGGACAGTGATCCCCAAGATGTGAGGTCCACACCACCTCCCCTCCCCGGCCCCCAACCTCCCCACCACCTAAGAATTATAGCTCACGCTCATGAGCACTGTGCGGCAGACGCAAGGCCCCATCTAGCCAGTGCTTCTCACGTGGCAGGCTTCCTGCTAAATGCTGTGACTCTCACAGGTCCTTGTGCTGCTCCTGGGAGCTTTGCATCACTGGTCCCAATTTGCAGAGGAGGAAACTTGAATTTCAAGGACATTGGTTTTGCAACTGCTAAGGGACAGCCAACAGGCCAAGCCCCAGGTGTAGCCACTGGATTGTCCTGTGTTAATCTGTGATGGATCAGTGACATCCTCCTAACTGACAAACTGACAGACTTGGATACAGGAGTTTTCTTGGCCCAAAGCATGAAAACCAGGTGAGGAAAAATACTCACTTTGATGGGGACTGCTCAGTGCACTTTGCCTCCACACCTCTCACCAGAAAATACATACATACATTCATTCATTCATTCTTTCATCCAACCCACATGTTGAAAGTGTCCTTTTCCAAAGCAGTGCAGTAGTCAGATAGTGATCCCTATCTGCACGGAGCTGCCAGTCCAGTGGAACAGTGAAGATGGACAAGAGGCAATAACTGTAGGCAAATAATTTAATTTTGCGGAAAGATAAGTCCCATAATAAAATGACGTGACATAGTTAGAGGCCACCATAGGCTTGGGAGCAGGTGAAATCCTCGGCCATGAGGGCCACTCACTAAAAAGCACGATTTGGGGCTTCTTTTTCAAGGGTCAGAGACCCAAGAGCCATCTTGGCTATAAGCCATGACTTCGCTTGGGACTGCAGATGCCCAGTGGGTAACTGAAGCAGAGCAGAGCTTGACCTTCACTTTGTACCTTTTGTGGCTGTAAATCCCAGGTCAGACCCCTTCTTGGCCCTGCATAGGTATACTTGATCATGCAGGGAGGGTGTGACTTGGAGGCAGCTGGACAAGGTTGGGTAGCCCTGAAGTTATGGGAGCCCATCCCACTGCAGGACTGAGGACACCCAGGTGAGGCTTTCAGGGACTCTCACTATGCCCAGGGCATTCAGCTGTTGTCCTGAACCTGTGGTCACATGGATTCTGGGGACGGTGGTGCCCCTGCATTTCTGAAACTACCTCCAACAGAGATGATACTTTCCTAGAAAAAGAACTGTCCCTCCACCATGAGAAGTCCAGAGCTAAGACACCAGGACTGAGATTGTGATCAACCAGACCCCAGCCCGCCAGCAATCCTTCAAAGCTGACCTCTTCGGTCTGTCTGCACCAGTGTATCAGAGCATGTCCCCTGCAGCTAAGCTGGAAACCTTGCCTATGTTCCCCTCAACTTTCCAGTTTAAGTCTTTCTCCCTGTATTTGTGCTTTGGCTTTTTTTTTTTTAATTAAGTGAATTTTATTTTAAAGAAATTTCATGTGATCTAATTAGGGCCATTTTAATGAGGCTGTCTTCAGAGTAGGCCTTTTCAAAAGAAATGAAGCTTA
>NDGM010689652.1:0-11106 GCA_002564305.1 Octomys mimax
AAAGATTTTGGATTTCTCTCTTGTATGTTTAATCTGAAGTGAGGGTAGAAAGTTTAAAAACCAGACGTGGTGTTTAGTTGTAGCACCAAGAGCCTGGCGTCTGTGTCCCAGGCTGGCCCTCAGTTCATCATGACTGGAAAAACGGTGTCAGCTTTGACTGGGTTGTTGTAAAGATAGAGAAAAGGAACAGATATAAACAGTGCCCTCTGTATAGATGTTCAACAAAACTGAAGTGTGGATCTCAGCTTCAGAACCCTGACTTTGAGGGCCCAGCCCTTATCAGAGGTCTTGTAGTTGTCAAAGTTCCCTTTGTGTTCCAGTGGTGTCTCCTTGTGTTCAAAGTGGGGGACAGATTACATACTCTTCTCTACTTCTACCTGTGTGCCCATGGCCCATGGCTCAAGGGCATCAGCTTTCAGAGTAGATCAGTGTGCAACAGGAAGCAGGAAACCTTCAGGGTTCATGCAGCATTTGACTAATTCTCTTGAGAGAGAGAGAGAGAGAGGGAGGGAGGGAGGGAGGGAGAGAGGGAAAGAGAGAAAGAGAATTCTGCAGATGTGTGCCTGGGTCTGGAGTGAAGGCCTGAGCTTCCCAGGCACTGGAAGACCGTTTTATATGCCTCACTTGCTCTGTGTACATTTCTGTATGGCTTTCAAGTCTGCCTGTGTAGCAGAATCACCTGAGAACTTACTAAAAACACCAGCGATTGGATCTTACACTGAACACATTTGGGTTGGGCTTTTTGGTGCTGTGGTTGTGGAATCTGAATGTTCAATACTCCCATACAGTTCTGATGCACCAAGCCCAGAGCTAGCTCCTGGATGGCTCTGGTAGCCGTGGAACCCAGAGGGGATCTTGGCTGTCTTTGTGATCCCAGTGCCCCATAGGGGCTATGGCTCTTGTGGTCTATAGGGCAGAGAGCACACTGTTTGAAAAGTGTTCTGGGGATCCTCAGGGATCCCAAGTGTGGGCAACTCTGTCTCCCATGTGGGTTGTGTGTGGTGAGATGGCATGGTATGGCTTATTGACCTTAGAAGCTGCAGGTATTTTGTCCTCTGCCAAGGACAGCTCAGGAAGACAGTCAGCTGCATGTGGCATCATGGAGCATGCAGTCCAGACAATGGAGGCTCAGCAGTTTAGGGGATAGTGATGAGAAACTGTTGTTGGTCAGGAGGCGATGGCTATTACATGTAAGGCCACGTGGCACTCACTGGGATCTCAGCAGTGGCCTGACCTGTTTGAAAGCCCAGAGCCCCAGCTCTTACAGCAGCAGCCACAGCCCATGCCATGGGGGAGACACATTGCAGAAGCAAAGAGACCTCAGCAAGCCCGTGGGACTCACAGGAAGGCAGCTGTGATCTAGCTCCTTGTAAGTCCTCTGAGCTGTTCCCTAAATGGACCCACTGTAGCCTGAGCTCTCAGCATCTCCCTTAAGTCTGTTAGATAGATACAGATTGATTGATTGAATGATTTTTGTACTGGGAATTGAACCTGTACCCTGTGCATGCTGAGCAAGTGCTATACTGTAGAGCCGTAGCCCCAGCCTTTTAAAATTTTTTTATTTTGAGACAGGGTCTTGCCAGGTGGCCCAGGTTGGGCTTAAACTTGTGATCGCCCTGTCTCTGCCTCCTGAGGAGCTGGGAATACAGATGAGCACCACCATGCCTAGCTGCTTGTTAGGTTTCTGTCATCCTCTTTGTTCTGTGGACTGGAACAGAATCCTGGGAGGAAAGAAGTCCTGTTTTCCCCCGAGCAGTCTCCAGCATTTATAACCACCAGGCAGGCAGTGGCCGCATGGTGGTGGGGTGATGAGAAGGACAGGGTGAGGGCCCATAGTGGGCCTGTGGGCAGAGCTGCCCAGGCAGGAACAAGCTGGCCAATGTCCTGGTTGGGCAAGGAGAAAGTACATGGTGGTCTCTAAGTGTTTTGAAAACAGTTTTAAAGAAAACTGGTACTCTGTGGACTGCTCGCATTTAAGTGCGGAGATTTCAGAATTCGGCCCGGGGGCCACCCTGTGTTTGAATGTGTGTGTGGTACTGTTTTTAAAGTTGGATTTACAAGTGTGTTTTGCAGCCTGGCAGGGATTGCAGAGGCTCTGAGTCCTGCCTCCCAGATGGGCCTAGTGTGTGGCGCAGGTGACCTCGCTGTGTGCTGACAGAAGCTGGAAACCCTCATTAGCTGCTAACTTTGTTAGGCAAATGGCTGATTGCGGTTCCACTCCTGGTGTCATTGCTTCTAATTAGCAGATCGCATGTCTACCAAAATGTCTGTTAGCACCAGGGAAGAGCTGAAGAGGCTGACAGCTGGAGCTGGATCCAAAGAGAACTGTAGAGGAAGCGTTTTCTCCTCAGCCTCTTGAGGGCCCAGGCTGCTGACCTCAGCCAGGCTTCTTGGCCTTCATGTAGCCAGAGGGTCCCCTGGGAACAGAGCAGTAGGTCTCCTTGGGAAACCTGTCAGTGAGGGGGTGACTGAGCCATCTGACAGGCATCAGAGCAGCGAGTGGCACCCCACAGACGTCCTGCCTTTCTCCTGTGGGAAGCCCAAGCCTAGCTTAGAGTGTGGGCTTCTGCGTCTAGAGTGGGGCTTCTGCAGCCTTGAGGGTAAGAGAGGCTGTGAGATCTGGGTTGCACATTGGCCCTTGTGGCTGACGTGAGGGTGCGGTGGGCAGAGGAAGCCACACGGGCAACACCTGCAGGGCCCTGAGCTGTCTCGTTCCTTGCTGAGGGTGTGCCTCTGCATCACACGGGGGTGACACTACAGCCCTGGGGCATCTTGATAGCTGTGTGTTTCCCTTTCCTTGCCTGTTGAACAGAATTGAGCTGGTGCCTACCCACTACTGCAGATGGCTCTCGAATGCCAGCAGGACAGGGGAGAGGAGGATCATGGCTTATTTTAGGTCTCTTTATGTGATCCATTCACATAGTTCTTGGGTTGCTGTCATTTTACTCTTCCTTTCTGTGGAACAATGTTTAGATTTATCAGTTAAGCAAATTGTATTTGCCCTCTGAAATAGATGCTGTCACTGGCTACTGGTAAGAAATTAGAAAATTCCTTATTTAGGAATTTAGCTTATTTAGCTGACAGATCCCAATATAGGGTAGGAGGAGAGTCCCAGATTTTCTCCTTACTTTGTGTTTACTCAGTTCTGGGGCCATGTCTCTATTTTGTATCTGAGGTCTAACAGGAGAGCTCCTGGATAGACCAACGTGTGCACCAGCTAGAAGTAGGTTTGACTGTCATAGAAGCCCAATAGGCAGTAGCTTAAAGCATAGGGAGTACTGTGTCATCAGCAAGACTTCCAGGGCAGGTAGTTCAGGTGGCTGTGATAGCGTAGTTTATCAAAATACATCTTGTCCTCTCTCTTTCTGGTCAGCTTGCCTCAATGCACCTCACGGCATAGTGGCAGGACGGCTGCTGTGCCTCCAGCCATCATATTTGTTTTCCAGTCTGGAAAAATAAATGGCTGAAAGCCCTTTCCTGGTGACGTTCTTCTGTATTATGTTGAAGACACATATACATGCTAGGGACTCCTGTTGGCAGCACTGTGTCACTGACTAAAAAGAGGGTTGAAATAATGAGTCGTTTCATCTGGGCCCATGGCTACCTCAAACAAAATCAGAATGATGGTACAGGTCAGGTGGGGAGAACACCTCCTAGCGTGGCAGCTTAGAAGGAGCTAGGCTCTGGACCCTGGGCTCAAGGTCCTCTAGGTTCTATTTCTGAATCTGGAGGTGTTATTTAGGCTCTGGGAGCTCTGATTTTCTCATCACGCGGCAGCTGTTACTGGGAGCTCTTCAAACACCTCAGTGATAGAACATGAACAGAGCACCAGTGAGCTGTCCAGCAGATGCGCTGTGGCCAATGAGTTCTCTGCTATGTACTCTGCGTAGCTGCTCAGAGCTAGAGGCCAGGGCACCACAGCAGGGAATCATGCTCCTGTGGCAAAGACAGCTGTCAGTGGTGCTTCCTTCCAAGGGCAAGCGCACGGGCACTGCTGGTATGTGAGACTCTAGTCCTCCCCTGAGGCCCATTCCTTCCTGCTGCATGTCCCCTATACTGTCCCACAGGAAGTCAGCTGTTCTGATTTCCAAGTTGAACTGGTGCTGGGAGAGGGCCCCCTCTCAGACTGTGATCTGCAGGCACCAGGGTAGGTGTGCCTGCCTTGCCCTGGCTCCTGGGAAGCTGTGGGGCATGGGCCCTGCCTGCTCTGTCCCTGACTCCAGCATGCTCCCTCCATGTACTTGTGTGCTCTGGGCTTAGCACGTCTCCCCCTTTCTGGTATGTCTCCCATGACTTGCTAGAGGGCTCTGGTGTTGGGGAAGGAGGCTGAGGGGCATTGTGGAGGCAGGCCTTATGGCCTTGCTTATGGCCTTGCTTTTTGTGTGACATGTTCCAAGCCCCAGGCCCTGATGCCACTGTGACTGAGAACACACCGGGATGCTGTTGGCTTGCTTGGCCCACTCCTGTCTGCACCTCTACCCAGGCAGCGTCGGTCACTATGTGTACAAGTGCATCCAGGGTGGGATCAGCCCCTGGGCCTCTGTTGTTGGGGCTCCCAAGTGCCAGACAATGCTGAACACGGGGCCCTTTCTCTAGTTGACTGGTTGGACACGATGTCAGTCCCTTATCTTCTTGCTGACACACACTGGACATTAATAGAAATACATCGCCGCAGCACATGTGTGGAATTTCAAACAGCGGCACTTTCGATAGCCTATTGTGCGCTTAACCTCTGCTGAAGAGGTTTTGATGAGAAACGAGCAAGACTGTTAACTCAGCGGCCGGGCGTGTGGCGGTCTTCTTCCTTCCTTTCTTTTCTCCTTCTTGATTCTTTGCAGTGCTTCCTTAATCTCTCTAGAGCGTGGGCTTTGCTGCTTGGGGGCTTGTATTTAATCCACTGCACGAGAGCAGCACTGTGCTGGCCTTAGGACTGGCTGGCCTCAGTAGGGTGTGCATGGGCTCGTGAGGTGCCCAGGACAGCAGGAGTACACATGCCACCGCCTGAGTGGTTTGGTCCCAGAGTTTTTGTCTTAGTTTCCATTGCCAAACATGAAGTGGTTGGGACACCTACTACTTCTCTTTGGAAATTCCTTTCTTCCCGTCCTCTTTTCTCCTGTCCTTCTTTTCCTTGTCGAGGCTGCTGGTAGGGCATCAGCTTTTGACCAGGATCACAAGCCTGGAGTCTTTTCAGGAGGTCTCTGTGCAACCTCCCAGTTTACCAGCCATAAAGTGAAGCGATACATGTGGGGTTAGTGTGAGATCAAATTTAGTGTCCAGGAAGCATGTGGACTACAGTGACTCTCAATGCGAGGTACACCTAAACAGGTTCCTAGCAAAGCCTAAAGCCAGACAGTGTCCTGATTGTGTGTGCCAGCCATCCTCTTGTTCCAGTCAGTGTCCTCTTCTATTGGTGTATCTTAAACTGGAAGCCTGTTTTTCTTCCCCTTCCTCTTTGTCCCATGCACTGATCTCATTCCTGGCATCAGGTCTCCATCCTTGTGGCCTGCTTACAACTTTCCTGGCCCTGAAAGATCTGTTGCACTGTTGGGTCAGAGCTGGCATCCTTCATCTAGCCTGGTCCTTCCTGCGTGCTGCTTTCCAGGACTTCAGCCTTGGGCAAACCCATCAGCTGCTTCCTCCACAAGCGGGCCTGGCTTGTGAGGGCTGCCACAGGCTGTGATGGCCTAGGCAGATGAGTTTCTGTGCACAGACCTGGTCTCTGTCTTCCTCAGGGGTACCCTGACACTGCTGGCTCATTCCCTGCATTCCATCCTGGTGACTTCTGTGCCGTCCTCACCTCTCCCTGCCCCCCTCACTTCCTTCTTCCAGCTCTGCAGATGCTGTCCTCTTTTACTTGTGGTGACTTGTGCTCCACTTTCCCATAGTTCATACTTGCAGGTTTCTGAGGCCAGGACCCCTCTTCCAAGCAACTCTTCCCTACCCTATCTCAGTGTTACTTTTCAAACCCTTTGCAGTTGGTTTCCACCACCACTGACACTTGTTCTCAGAAGCCTTGGTAACCTTCCTTTTGTGAAATCTGTGTGTGCCTCTTCCATTTTTCCTCCATGGAGTCTTTGACACTGGGGCGGCCCTTCCTTTTCACTTTCCCTTCAGTTCACTGTGTTGTGGCTGAGCTGCCCCCTGTGCCATTGTCTATCCACAAAGACTCACTTTGTCCTGCCTGTGTGGAGACCTGTATGCAAGCAAAAGTGTTGGGCTCGCAGCCATGATGTGGTCCTGCCTGCTGTGGTCCTAGAGGATAAAGAGGAGCAGAAGGGTCCTCATTTGGATTCATCAGAAGCTTCTGTGAGGAGTGGATGTAGGAGCCAAGACCTGGAGAGTGAGTGGGAGAGCAAGGGAGAGGGGAAGAAGGAGAGAGAGGGGGAGGGCAAGAGGGAGAACGAGGGGCAAGGCAAGAGGGAAAGCACAGGCTCTGGGCTTGGGTGCTCAGTGATTTAAGGGGCTACTTCCAGCCAACAAAGGGTGAACATGTCACGGGGGGGTCTACGCATGGTGGAAAGTTGGGGTATGAGATGTGGAAGGTTTTCACAGAGCCGTAGAATGCTCAAGAATGGGGAAGAGCAGTGGTGGGAGATCAGTGGGGAGCCCTTGCCTCCCCAAGTCCTAGAGTGAGGTCAAGGTGATGTAGACTCAGGATAGTGACAATGTCTTAGGGAGAATCATGTAGCAAAAGAACTGATGTGTTTGGTGAGGACTGGGGTAAGGCAGAAGGAAAGTTCTCTGGCTTTTCCAGCAGCTCTTTGGCAGGGACAGACCCTCTAAGAGGTTTCTTTCTCCCACCATGATCAAGTGGGCAGCTGTCTCCCATATGTCCATGTGTCAGTCAGGTGGTAGGCCAAACTTCTGTAACAAAGAGGCCTATGGATACAGTGGCATACCCACGAGACATGCTTGTTCTGCTTCTCTGTAACTCTTTAAAGGTGCGCAAGTCCAGGTTATGGTTCCCAGGACTTGCTCTAGTTCTTACCAGTGGGCAAGGCCAGTGAGTGTACATCTGGTTGGCTATGTTACGGGCAACATCTGAAGGGAGACCTGCTATCTGTGGACACAGCTTGTTCCCCAGGTGGCCATCGTGCTCACACCTTAGCAATAGGTTGTACAGAATAGGTTGTGTAGCTGGTGTCCAATCAACATTTCTGCAAGGGAGGAAGAAGGAATGGTTGTTGGGGCAGTTAGAAATTTGCTGCTCTTCTCAGCGACTTCCATATCCACCCTGGCTCAGACTCTGCCCAGGGCTTCCATTCTCTGGTATGTTTAGTCAGACCTCTCCTGAGCCTCTGGGGACTTGAAAGCATGGCTAACCAGGTCCATCTTCTCTCTGTTCTTATGTGTGGGTGTTTACAGAATGTCCGCTGCTGTGCTAACTGCTCTATTCTCTGTGTTGAGCTGTAGTAGGGCCCTAGAGAAAGTGCGATGCTGTTGGCTCCACCCAGAAGAGTCACAGAAGGGCTTTCTGCAAGGAGGGTGCGGGTGTCCATAGAGTTGAACTGTCTTGGACTTTTATTTCCTAGCGGTCAGCTGGCCTTCCCGGCAGCTGACCTTAGGGCTTCCACCGAGACCTCAGACATGTGTCTGTGTTGTTTTGAATATTTTCTGTCAAGATGCTGACCATGGCAAAGCACACAGCTCTTTCCCAGCCATCTGTCCAAAGTTCAGCTGTGGCCAGACCCCACACAGGGACAGTATTGTCCAGCAGATGAGACAGAATCTGAGAGAAGTCCTCCAGGGCTGGGGAATCCCTCCTGGAAGTTGGCTCAGGATGCTGATGGTGATCCGGGCTGAGCAGCCTGGCTGTGGGGGCCTATTTCTGGTTGAGCATTTCTGCCTCTGCGCCCAAGACTCAGCCTGGTCTCTACTGGCACATGAGCCCTGCGTGAGCGCCCCATAAGTGAATGGACCCCTTAGCTTCCATGCTAATTCCCTTTGCAGTGAGCCACATCCCAGTTAAAGCCAGCGCATCAGTGCTGCCCTATCTGTCACCATAAATGGAAAGTTCTTCAAACAGGTGGGCAGGCATTTCTCCCATGCTAATGAGGAATCTATGAATTCCTTCAGGAAATCAGCCCAGTGTTATGGGGCCAGGCTTTGCCCCCTCCACAGGAAGACACAGGTAGCCAGGGTGGTTGGTGCTCTGTGGAGACCCTGGCAGGCCCTCTTGACCTCCAGAGGCTTGGGAGAATGGGTGAAGGAAGGGGTAGAGGGCATTCTCATGTTTCTTACCCACTGGTTTTCCCTGGAGTCACCACCAAACCTGGAGAAAGGGAGTGGGTACTTTATCTTTGTCCTGGCCCTGCAGGGCCTCTGGGGGCTGGTTTTTCCTCCAAGCCACCATAACAGCTCTGCAAACAAATGTTTTTTCTCCCTAGTCACAGTTTGCCCCACCTGGATCCTTGCCTGCTCCTGTAGAATGACAGGATCCTCTTTGCTGGCTTCTCTGGCTGGAGCAGACCATTTCTTAGGGTTTTGTTTTTTGTTTTTTGTTTTTTTAAATTATTAGGTGTGGCAGCTGGAATTACAGTTGCAGAGGGTGGATTCAGAACCACATTGCCAGGAATTGAATCCTGTTTCCTAGCCATGCTCCTTCAGAAATCTTCCTTGCTTCTCTGTGTCACATCTGTGGGGATGGTGAGGACTTCTTGAGATCATTCAGTAAAGGTGCTCAGATTGGCACATGACGTCTGCAGGCAGTAGCACGCCTCTGCTTCTATCAAGTCAGTGTGGGCTCTCGTCATGATTGCCCAGGACTGACTACCTGTGCAGCCCTCTTCCCTGTCCCTTACCTTGCCGACTGTGGCATAGTGAGGTCTTAACAGCTATGCACAGTGTTCTCTGTTCTAAGGAATTCATATTAGGTTTCTGCCAGAGTCTGAGGATACAGTCAGAGCCCAGAACTGTCTGTGCAGTAGGGACACGAGGACCAGCATGTTGGCAGTGCTATGCCCACCCTGCATTTCCTGCTTCTGGGTGTGGGGGCTGGTTATGCAGATCTAGGAAAGGTGGGGAAGGCCAGGCTCTCAGAATGTACCATACTGCTTCCACACTGCTTTTGTTGCTGTTGTATTTCCCCAGGGGTCTGTTTTCCCAAAGAGTTTTGGTTGTTGCAGCAGCCAGAAAGAACCCCTGGTGAGCCTGGTGAATGCAATCTTGCTGACGATCAGTGTTCTGGGCTAAGCTGCCCTCCTGGCTTCTGGCCTCATCCTGTCCTGCATGTGGAGCAGAGCCCACTAGGTGGCAGCCCTGGGCTACTTGTAGGCCCAGAGGACAGGGGTACTGGGAGAAGACCCCACTGACTAGGGAGGAGGGCTCCTTCCCCATGTGTGTGCTTCTTAAGCGGGCCTGAAAGTGGTAACTTAGCGACTAATCTGGCCCAGAAGGCCCAAAGGCCTTTCCTCCTGAGCCTATGGTTGTGTTGGTTTTTGCTATTGTTACATCTCCCTTTGTTGTGGCTACCTTGGGACCAATGCAGGTCAGGTGGCTGTCACTGTCCCATGGGGACCAGCATCTGGTCCTTCCAGTCTAGCCAGTGCTGCTGGCTGGGGGGAAGGACACCCCTCTTCTAACTAGTTGCTGATGGCCTGGCTTCAGTCCAGAAAAATATAGGAGGAATAGTTGGGATTTGGTGTGAAATATGAAATAATGAGGTTTTTATGATGGGCTGGGCTGGGCATGCCCTTCGAACCCAGATTACACCATTCTCAGATCTGGGAAGGCAGCTGCTTTTCCTTGTCAAATACTCAAGGTTAAGACTGAATTCGGAGCCGAGTCTGTAGATTTCTTCTCAAAGCAGATGGGAGAGAAACAGGAGGATCTCTTCCTCAGCCCTTCCCTGGTAGTTGGTGGCACCTTTCAAGTGCCTTTTCCTTGGCTCCATTTTGCAAAACAAGCAGATTCTGACTTTCTTGTGGGCGGATGGACTGCCACACTTTTGGCAGCAAAGGAGATTTTTTTCAAGGCCCAGAGAAAGGGACATGGAGAAATCAGCTAACATACCAATGACTTGAACTTTTCCTAGTGAAAAGCTGTGGGGTTTAAGCAACTTCAAATTGGCATCTGGAGTGGCTGTTGTTGCTCATTTCTGTGGAGAAGCTGAGGTCAGGCAGCAGGAGCCATGTTGTCCTTTCACCCTCCCTCTGTGGCCCGGCCCAGACAATTCCCATGACATTTCAGTGAGCGTGCTGCAGCGGGCCTGATGCCTGCAATAGCTCCAGCCTGCAGAGCATTGGCTCATGCCGGCAGGGGTGGAGTCCCATAAACACTGACGGGGCCTCTGGAAATGCCTCAGCACAGAATTTGTCCCAGCCTTATCAGGCCCTTGGCATTCCTCTCAGATAGTGATCAGCATGCTCCTGCCTCTTTGCCTTCCTTTCCCTCTCCCTGCCCCCACCTCTCTTACTGGCATGTAGGCACGCTGCCTAGAGCCTTCTCCACTGCCTTTCCACAGCAGTGCGTGAGGAGAGGGCTGTGGGCTTTGTTCTTCCTGCTCTGTGGGCTACCGCACTCCAGCATGTGCCTGGAGTGTGGCACACATATGTCAAGACCCCTGGAGCTGGTGCCACCTGAGTGATGTCAGCAGGGCAGCCCAGATGAACTCAGTAAGGGCTGCTATTCCTGAGAGCTGAGAGGGAAGGGGCTGTTGGTCTGGAGCATTTGATGGAAAGATTCTGCTTTGCAGGCACATACAAGTTCCAGGTGGAGAGAGGGGATCTCATTACACTCTCTGTGGCCCTCTTCTGTAATGTCTGCTTTATGGGTAGATAAAGGAAGCGACTTAGTCCATGTTGTCCAGTAGAGCAGTTGGAGCTCCAGTTCTTGGAATCATACTCTGAACCGTACTAAGAAAAGATAGTGAGTAGCTGAGAGGACCTTTAGCCTGCAACTGTGTTTCTGAAACAAGATGTGTCCTGGTTAAGTGTCTTTTGGGATAAGCTTCTCTATGTGCTGTGCGGGGTCAGAGTCATTGCAAAGGGAAGGGTGAACGTCTTCAGCGTGCCACTCCATGCTGGTGTGGGGTGAGTGCCAACAGCCAGCAGTGGTCAGCATGGACTTTATTAACCCTCAGGGAAGCGCCTTTTTTTTTTTTTTTTT
>NDGM010689811.1:0-16107 GCA_002564305.1 Octomys mimax
TACCAATTTGATTTGAAACTGTCTCATTGCTATTTGTTTATCAATAAAATTATGGCCAAAAAAGATGAATTCAATGAAAAAAAATAAAAAAATAAAATAAAAGAAGGCCCAATCAAAACAATGCACAACTGAAATGAATAGACACATGTCAAAAGAAGAACCGCAGTGTTTGGAAAACTGACTGCCACAAAAGACAAATTGGCCTCATTTGTAGGAAAATGGACGCATCTTTGGGGCCACACCACCTAATGAAAGGAGTGAGACACAGATGCTCAACTGTCACACGCTTTCTCTTGGATGAGAAACCAAAAGTGTAAACAATTCAAAGAGCAAAATGAAAGACAAGTGATAGGAAAGAGGGAGAGGCAGCTTTTGCCATGGGAAGGGACTCCAGAGGTGGAGGGAGACGGAGGCCTGGGGAGGAGGAGGTAAGGATACGAAGGTGAAACTGTACAGCTTCCAACTCCTCAGGACGGATGGATGTACTCATTATACAAATGTATACTAAAAATTGTTTGGAGAGGTGAAGCAATGGGCATCTTATAATGAAAAGAAGAACATTAAGAAATGAGAAGAAAATGGGATTGTGTGGCTAACTGCCGAGCGCTTTCCCCGAGTGTCACTTGGGCAGCGCTTTCGTTTCCACCCTGACTGTCCAGAGCATCTCTGGGCAGGTGTCATTTCAACAAGTTAATTCTGGCATTAAACACATCTGATAGCATGGTCATTTTTATGTGTCCTCTTATATTACCTTACAAAAATAAAACAATGCAATTTTCAGTCATCCTGCATTTGAAAAATTGAACTGGTGAGTGGTTAAAATGACAAAATACTACAGCTTTTTGTAGAGCAATATGGTACTGCTGAATAATAGCGATAGAAATAGCTGCAAAAGCATTTAGCTTTCTCCATGGGCCAAATATCATTTAGATATTAACACATTCATTTTTTCATACCAGAAAGAGATGACTCAGTCCACAGTGTTGAAGATAGCTTGCAGTCAACTCAGAGGAAAACAGAAAACATATCCTGTGGAATCAAGACGCATGTGAGAAAACTATCCGAAAGAGACTTGAGAAGCTGGGTGAGAGGCCTCGCCATGGTCTGTCCCAGACTGTGGCATTTGTTGACTGCGAGAGTCGAACCTACTTGTAAGCAGAATACATTACTAAGTGATGCCCATTACAGAAACGGGCATTTGGCTGTCTCTGTTCAAGAGTTGATTGATGCACATAATACTATTGGAAGTAAAATGATAATAAAAAGAAGTGAATTGAGTGCAAACATAAAAAAGCATAGGTGAAAAGAGATAATTATTATTAAAGTAATAAAACACACGTGATATCAACGTAATTACATTTCACTGATCCAGGCAGCTGCTAGCTTTCCAGCCTGTGCAAAGCATAGTCATCTTTTGTGTATTGTGTAGAACCCCAGACACACCTGTATACTTGTCACATAAATGGAACCGTCCTATTCAGATGATAAACTGCAAAGACCCTGTGCTCTTCAAGGCAAGATTTATCTAGGACATAGTGAGAATTCTATCTGCAGGATTCCTGTGAAAGCCTGAGTCTTAGAGTAACTGCTTTCTTCTGGATGTGAACATGGCTCTGGATAGTCGACGCTGCATCAAAGCACAGCTGCTCCTCTGTATAAATCTAAGGCCTATAAGCAACACATTGGACCAGTAAGAGACAATATGTACCCCGAGTTTATCTTGTCATCGCTGATTGTTCTACATAAAGTTGAATCAACAAATAATGGAAGTCTCTAATTATTCTTTTCCCTCTTCCACACAGAGAATTTAAGTGATCAGTGCAATAAACCTTGCAGAGGCCATCACTGACAAAAATTTTGAGTTATTTGTCCCACGAAACACATCTGAAGTGTAATTTCCTGAAGGAATTCTGCTAGTGATCCATCTCAGTCCCTTATTCAGCCCAAGTGGGATTGTAAACTCAACATGAACAAGATTTATGAATAATTGGCAATTATACTACTAGCTCGCTAATGTTCTAGAAGCTCCATGTTGACAGAATTACAGCGCTCTCTCCATATTGTCTAACTCTGACGTTCATTGTTATTTAGTTTCTTTCTTGATGTGCTCAATCATTGCCCAAGTGTCTTAAAGCAATTAATTCTAGATTTACAGCAGCAGCAGATGGTGAAAAAAAGATAAACTCAACAATTCTATAAATTTAACGTGTTCTAACAATTTTAAACTATCAAACTGAATCTATTTTGTCAATATTTCAGTCACATATAATCTACTCAGAAGTAGCTATTCCCACTCTGAATCCATTATTAAGAACTTGACCATGTAGTCAGATGATACACCTTTCCAGCCTGGTTTCTTACCACCTCCCGTGTGTATGCTGCCTTCCAGTTAACTGAATGCTTAAGATGCTCTGACTCACGTCACATTGTCCTCCTCGTTGACCTTTTGTGAACACAGCAAATATTCATTTATCAAGTGCAAAGCATTGTGGTAGCTGTTTTAGCTATTCTAAAAAACATGGTATTCAAATTTGTTTTTTCTGAGGCAGGGTTTTACTACATAATTCAGGCTGGTCTTAAACTCACTATGTAGCCCAGGCCGGCCTCTGACTCACATGACCTTTCTGCCTCAGCCTCCCAAGTGCTGGGATTATGGGTTTCCTCTACCACACCTGGTGATAGGCACAATTTTTGCACCAAATTTTAGCGAGATTCTTGAACAGGAAAGTAGCCAATTGCAGTAAGAAATATCATTGTCCTCTAAGGAAATGCCTTCCCTTGTTCATTTCAAAAGCAAAACTACCAAACATTTCTCAAAATTAAAAGAAATTTTTTACATAAGGCATTGCTGATTCATTCTATCATTACTAGTCTGTGTGACCCTGAAATTATTACCTGAAGGCATTGAGTGCCAGCTTCACACCCTCAGCATCCTGGTGTGTTTTGTTATGCTCCGCGAAGGTTCCGGTGTTTGCATGGTAGGATGCAAGAGACATATTTTATCAGTCTTCCCCTTACAAATGTTAGGGTGTTTACATTTTAATGGCATTATGGTCCTGTAGAAAAGAAATCATGTTTTAGCAACTTTAAGTCAAGTATTAAAGAATCTTTTCAGGTAAATTCAAAGATGTACTTGTCCAATACAAGTTGTAATAGCTCACAATATTTGTGATAGCTTTACTATTTCTTCCAAGGCAACTGGGTTTGTTGTAGTCTTTATATTTTAGGGTTTTCATTTCCTCCATGTATGACATTTGCATTTCTTCAGATACTTGCGGCAATCTTTGGCACAGGCAACCATGTACCTTGTGTTTTCAAAGTCTTGGTGTCTCCTAGAATCTAAGTCTCTGGTTAAGAATATTTGGGCTTCACTCCTGATTCCATGAACCTCCATGAGAAATTTGAACATTGTATTTCATGTTCTAATTAAGCACTTCAATGTAAAGAAATGTGTTCCACTTTGTCTTCCTCATGAATAAGTGTTAACTCAGGCATCTGTTCCTAGTCAGTGTTACAAAATTTCTTCGCTGCAGTTTCTTGATAGTTTAACCTTGAATCATCAAGAATGAGAAATGCTATTCAAGAAAGACTTTTTTTGAAGGATTTTCATTCACCCAGTTTGAACTTTATCCTTGAATAGCTGAAACAGAATGGTAGAATTTTCTTTATTTGAATTGTGTTTTCATCACTAGTCACCCACTCTTGTTTCCTGTGTGGCACAGGTACATCTTCTTCCCAGCTCTTCTTGTGGCCTTACAGTGCCTCTAGGCTTCTATCAGCTGTCTCAGCTGTGTCTCCAGGCTGAGCAATAGACTAGCATTTATGAACTTCCCCTTGCTTGGCACTACTTCATGTGACTTCTAACCAAATTTTTAAAAGGCCAAGGAAGATAATTTTACCCTAGTTGACCCAAACAACCCAAGTGTATCTCAGAAGCTGGCACAGAAACAACCTCACCCAGAGGGCAGGGAGGCTGTTCAGCTGAGACAGTGGAATGATCGTGGGTTAACAAGTTGACTTACACATTCCTGACATTTTTATTTTAGCTTGCGACCATAAGGCCATTTATAACACACAAAATCATTACTAGCAATAGAACTGAGGACAAATTGCTTGATGGTTTGATTCTTTTTTCATTCCTTTATTCAGCAGATTTTTGCTAAAGCCTCTGTAGATAGCCACGAGTATTTGGTTCCTCAAGACACAGAGGTCATGCTATGATACAAAGGTAATGAAGGTACAGTTTTTTCTAGTATTGCTTCCTGCAATGCATCCTTCATTAATAGAGAACATTTACTACCATAAGAATATATGATCATGTGAACTCCACTCCCATATCAATTAAATATGACTGAATAGCTCAACATGACACAGAAGGTCTATTATTCTTGGTGGAACATAACTTCCTTTCATAAAGTCTGTCTCTCCTGTCTCATCTTAACACACTAAAACCACATGACCAACCAGGAGGCCACTGCAGGCCCTACTACTTCTCTAACTGGACTTGTCCTTCTTCTTGGCTTCTCCAGATGAAGTCTTCTTTTCTTGGACTGACCTTTTCCATTTTATTCATTTTTGTGTTTCAGGCTTGGTATGCTATGCCTGAGCTAGGTGTATAATATTCCTGAGATATTTTGATTAATATTTTTTACCTTCTGATATAAACATCTGTTTATATTTATGTCTTACATTGCAAATTTCTCTTGAGTAGAAAATACTAGTCAGAACCTGAACTAAAAATCATAAAGCAAAGAACTTTATACATATTAGGCACCCAGCTGGTCTAGAAGGAAGGAAGAAAGGAAAGGAAAGAGGAAAGAAAAGATTGCATAAAGTTCATGTGTGGTTAAGTTTCTGGAATTGCAATCCAGCACCATACCTGGGAAGCCACGATGCCCTAGGTTGTACAATAGACAAGATCTAAAATGATGAATGATTACATAGAGTAAAACTTCTTTGTAAGTCTGTATCTGCATCTATTTGCATGTAATGGAAAGGGGAAAACATCACATCTCCCTGTTTCTTCCTATCCTCAGACAAAAAACTGCCATCAGGTCTATTCAGCCTTCTAACTTCCTTTTATTCTCCATAGCTTAATCTGAATTCAGAGACCAGTGTCATTTCACAGTGATCACAAAACCAAAAGAGGGACTTGTGTGAGATTTTAGGGTTTTTTTCTGTTGTACATCCTAGGACATCGTGGTTTCCCAGGTATGATGCTGGATTGCAATTCCAGAAGCTTAACCACACATGAACTTATGAGATCTTTTCTTTCCTCTTTCCTTTCCTTTCTTCCTTCCTTCTAGACCAGTTCGGTGCCTAATATTGGCCTGCCGGTTGGGGTGAGGAAAAGCATGCTCATGTTGGAGATCTTATTGATGATCTCTTCCTTCTTCCTCCTCACTTTCCCTACCCTGGCACTCTTCACATTATTTTGCCTTCTTCCCCCTTCCCTTCCTCCCCTCCTTTTTATTGAGAACCATAATTTTAGCTGGCACATCCAGAAGGGTAGAAGGCTGGCATTTCTAAGCATGAGATTGAACTGCTTTTAGCCTCTTTAATTAATTGTCACTATACAAACTGATCAGTGTCCTTGTTGGCCACCCATTTATCTTGCTTGTGGGACATTGCTTTCTATTAACTAATTCTAAGATCCTAGTAACTAATCAAAACTCCTAGTTGAAACTCTGACCCTGCCAGTCATTATAGTAATTGGACACCTTTTGCATTACAGCCATTGTCTCGGATCGTCTCAACTCTAACCACCCCATAAAGTTGAAGTCTGCATCACACTTTCTCCAGGCCCTCTGCAAAACATACTTTGTTTCTCTGTTTTCCAGCTGTATGCATGACATTCACGCCAGCATGTCAACTCCTCTAAGCCTCTTAACTCCTTCTTCCTTGACATGCCAGAGTTTCTTGAATTTCTGTTTGGTGAAAGTTTTACTCATTCTAAGAATTTGAAAATTTGCAAGCTCAACTAGTAGTGTATTAGATATCCGTCATGACTTGTGTTGGCCCAAAGCCTCATCCCTTCATAGGTGGAGCTTTTCAGAAATGGCTTGATCTAAACTGTGTGATTCTGATGTTAAGTGTATGTGATTGTTAAATTGGTCCACTACTAGGTTTGGTATAAGTCCCTGGATGGAATACAAGGGACAGAAAGAGGGCTGCTGGTGTTGCTTTCGGTCCCACTATTTTGTTGCTTGCTGCCTTCTGCCTGCCATGAACTATTTCTTCTCTGCCGTGTCACCCTGCCTTGGCACCAGCCAACTATTAACTGAAAACTCCACAAATGCTGACCTACAACAAACCCTTCCTTTTTAACTTTGGGTGTCAGTTATTTTGTCTCAGCATCAAAAAGCAACCGAAACAACATCAGTCCTAGAAGCCTTTCCAGGGCATTAAACCTCATATCACAGGGAATGGCTCTCACATTGATTAAAAAAAAAATTCCCTTGCCTGATTTTTACATCTCCCTTGATCCAGCATATTGAAGATCCAGGCTCACATTCATTGACCATGTTGCTCCCTTTTAGGTCTCTAGATCTTCAACATATGGGTCTTTTCCTCCTCTCAGCATGATCTGAATGTCCTTGGCCAGGTATTTGTTCTGATTTTACCCTAGTCATCGGTATGATGCCCAGAAGCAGGGAGGAAGGTAGGTCCTGGAGGTGGGTTTAGTGTTAGCTTGGAAGACAGATACCTGTGAATCATCTGCAGAGATGAGGGGATGTATTAGTTCTTATGATGGAGAAGTGGGTCACTTTTGTGGTTCTGTAAGTTTCAGCAAATGAAAGCCTCACAGTGATAAGTTTATCTACTCGATTTCTTCACTCCCAAGTCTGAAGTCCCAGTCTCTACCCAACAGTGGCCCTGACATGGACAGAGTAGACTGGCAGAAAGGAGAGCCCAAGCCATCACAGATGTCTTCTTCCTTTTACTTAAGCACTGGGGCTGACATTCAGATTGTCCTACCTGGGTGATGGAAGACAAAGGAATGTGCTGTCGGGGAAGCCTTTGGGCTTTCACATTTCAACCTAAATTGGCTGGTGATCACCCAAACATTTGTTACCTTTTTCTACTGCTTGCTTATTGGCAATAGTCAGCTAGTTCCATAGCCTTTAAAAGTACCACTTAGGCCAAGCTTCTCAAACAGAGGCTAGGCCGCCTATATTTACTTCTGTTTTGATTTTGTTTTATTTTTTGTTTTTGACCCATTCATATTCCATTTTTCCAGCACTGATAAAGGCAGAACAATTTCTCTGGCACAGAATAGGTGACATTGTTCTCACCTGCAACCAGTCAGTAGACACACAAGTGAAGAGTGATTTAAGACTCTGCCTCCTCGAGCCATTTAGAGAATAAGTGTCTTTGTTACATTCCCAGAAAATTGGCTCTTAAACAGATATTCCCATGCATATGATTGATGGAGGTGTTTTTTTCAGGAATAATTATGTGGGCAAGATTAGGTGGAGGAAAATTTTTAATTGTAGCACAGTTGCAATAGAGAACCATTCATCACCTCTGGAAGCATTCAAGCTGGAATGACATTCTATAATTTGCTCAATCTAAGCAAGGAAACCATACCTGCATGTATTAGGTAATCGTCACTAGTATGGCTGGACCTTTGCAAGAGTCCCAACCGCAGTGTAGAAAGGTTCTTCAGCAGTCTTCTGAAGGAAGATTCACCACAGAGATCCAGCATCTAAGAAAGTGAAACCCCTTTAAGTGGAGTAACGAAGCATTCCATCACTGTACTGTGCTCCCTGTAGTGACCAACATTAAAGAAACATGGAAAGTGGGAAGATAGGAAAACTTTACCAATATGTAATATTGTATGTGAGGTAATATGACCTACCTTTAGAAAAGTGTAAATTATAATAATGAATACCATTTTAACCATAAGAAGTGAGAGAAATGAGTATAAAAGAGGGCTTGGGAATGGGGCCAGCACAGCATATGGTGCCAGGATCAAACCCCGGGCCCTGCGCTTGACTAAGCAGGTGCTTAGTCTGCTGAGTTACGTCACTGGCCCTCATAAAACGTTTTTATGATTTGTCCACATAGGTCTGCTGGTTGCTCAGCTTCAGTGAGTAATTCAGCTCTTTGTTAAATGCTTGATGCACACTCCCAGTAAAGTGGTCCACGCTGTTCCCTTTCTGTGTATTTTGTATACATTGCACACTTCCTTTACTAAGGGAAAAGAAGATCTGAGGCTTGTTTGCCTTGTACAAGAGGATTTGCATGGAAGCAGTCCGCTAGGAGCAATATACTTGACGGTTCTGAATAAACAGTAACATATAATGATTTTCATATTGTTCTTCAATTATCTGAAAAGCATAAAAACCATTACTGGAATCATTAAAGTTAGAATGAACACTGGGGAATTTACACTAGGAAGAAAATGTTTCTGTTAGCAGAATACTAAAACAGTTGTTCTCATAATTATGTAACTCCTTCTTTCTATTGAACTAAACTTTATTTAAATTAATACAGCTTTTGCCTGTAGTCCTAAAATACTATCCTCTAAAGACACAGAAAATATTCTGTTGGTAGCTACACACCATAATTCAACAGAATACTTACTGAATTTCTATATTTCCTAATTTAGGTTATAATCCAGAATGTATCGACATAACTTCCTCTAACTCTGTTTTAACTCAGAGAACCAGTTTCTAAGAACTACTTTGTAAATTTTTTAAAAGGCATTTCAAGACTAAGTTCTAGAAAAGTAGCAATCCAAAAAGTTTATTACCCATGCTCCATTTCTCATGACAAGAACAGAGCATGACTCTAGTCATACTATCTTAGAAACTCCCTGAACACTTTACATTTAATAATTTCATACATGTCAGAAATCTTTGTCTCTTTCCATACTTATTCCTGGTTGGGAGAACAGAAAATGTGTCAACATCCTGATGCATCATAGTTGAATTATAAGAATCCATCTAAATTGGTGTATTAGCAAGAAAACAGTTTGTATTACAATTACAATAGTTTATTGTGAAGAATAAGTATATAATTTGCAGACGACATGGGACCTGCTGATACAACTTCAAATAAGGAAAGCCTTCTGGGAAGGTGGTGAGAGTGGGGAGTCTATTAAATACAGTGAATAATTTGATTGAAAGGCAGCCAGAAGTAAGTAACACAAAATGCTTGCAGGGTCATTAGAGATTTAGATTGTTCTTTTTTAGTATAACAAAGAACGTTTTATTTGGGGGATAAAAGACAGAAAAGAAAGAAGGGCCGAGGAGATAGCTCAGCAGACTAAGCACCTGCCTGGCAAGCCCAAGGTCCTGAATTCCATCCCCAGTACCATATGCCATGCCAGCGCAAACCCTGGGCTCACTATGCCACCCTAAAAGTGGGCATGGTGGTGCATGCCTGTAATCCCAGTGCTGGGGAAGATGGGACAAGAGGATCTCTAAGAGTCTAAACTGCATAGTGAGACCTGTACCAAATAAACAAATAAAAGAAACAAAGAAAGAAAGTGGATAGACAGCTACTAAGAAGTGGTAGGGAGCTTCAGAGCTGAAAGCCCCAAGACTTAGATTGCTCTAGGCCAACTGCCAGGAAATCCAGTTCCCCTCTGGGGCTGCATTTCACCACACAGGCACAAAGACAGCACACTTAAGCTGTAAGATGTTTTGCATTCCATGAAGAATTTTCACATATTTATCTCATATGACAATCCCATAAAGTAGAGTCAGGAATACTCAATTGTACGTAGATGAAGACATTCAACCAAAACAAGTTAACCAGGTAAAGTATTGCTAAATAGCAACAGCAGCAGCACTAAGCTCAAACCACCTTTACCAAACTATAATTCCATTCCACCACACCATCTCGGATCTTGAAAGTAACAATTACAATTGGGCTATGTAATTGTAAGTTGGTGGGCAATAAGTATGTGAGATATTCTTCTGTGTGTACCTGGGAAAAGAACTTCTTCAGGAGTGATTTGCTGCTCTTCATTACAGGTCCAAGATTAGAGATGCACTTGAAATTAAAAGTCTTCACCTTAAAATGTAACCCTCCATAGAGTAGCACATCCTCTATGTACTATCTTTGACAAATTGTAAGCCAGGTTACAAGTTAAATGTGCAAAAGTCTTTAAAAAAAAACTGGCCTGTTTATCTCAAAATTTCCAAAGTCATCAAAGACAACAGAAGAGGTGAATATTCTGGACTAGTGGGGAAAAGAGATGTGGTAACTGTATGCATTATGTGAGTAGACACTGGGCCAGGAGGAATTATTAGGAAGCTTACTAAAATTAGATAAAAATGTTAATAATTATTATTATAGCAATGTAAAATATATTCAGGTTGAAAAGGGTATATAAAAATAATTTTATTCTTATATGACACATGCTGAAGTTTATAGAGCAAAATATCACAAATTAACTACAGATGGTTCTGGAAAATTTGCATAACTTTTATAAAAATGGAACACAGATAATTTGATATATATGTATACACATACACAGTTCATAAAGTCACTTATAGAGTGAGAGAGGAAAGAACCAAATATGACCAAATGTTAACGAGTCAAAACTCTAGTGAAGATTGAGATATGGGTATTTTATGTTTTCTCCAACTAACCTATTGGTTTGAAATCTTTCAATATAAAAAGTGGGAAGAAACAGCAATATTATAATTATATTTTACAGAATTATCCAGTTAATTTGATTTTTGTAGCAGTTTTTATGAGTTCATAGTACGAATAGAGTATCCCTCATCCAAAATCCTTAAATTTTGAATTTTTGTCAAATTTTTGAAAAATTTTATAAGCAGAAGACATCTGGGAGGTCAGACCTAAATCTAAATACAAAATGACTTTATGTTTCATTTATTTATTTATTTTTTTTTTCAGAACGGGGGATTGAACTCAGGGCTTTGTGCTTACCAGGCAAGTGCTTCTTCTACTGAGCTATCTCCCTGGCCCCAATTCCTTATACATGTAGTCAGAAAATAGATTTTATACACTATTTTAAATTTATGTGTAAACCAAAATTCTACAATGTATAATTATTCACTTGTGGGAAATGTTGGTACTCAAAAGTTTTTAGATTTTGGACAATTTCCAATTTGAGATTTTCAGATTTGAGATGTTCAGTGTGCACTTTGTGGACATTTGATGATATTCTACATTTAATATCTATCCGTTACATTCTGTATCTAGATGTCCTCCCAAAGTCTTCCCTTTGGGAAGGTGATTGGACTGTGGGGTGTTGATACTGATTATTGGACTGATCTGCTGATGAGCTTATTGCTAAAGGTGACTCAGGGAGGTAGATCCTGTCAGAGGAGGTGGACTCCTGGAGGTGCAGCCTGAAAGGATTTCTCCCTCCCCTGGCTCCTCCTTTCATTTTTTCTGCTTCCTGAAAGCCAAGGCATGGCAGCTCTTCCTCTGTGATGCCCTGTAACGTACAGTCATGCTTTGGAGCCAGTGGACTACGTATTGGAAGCTCTACAAAGTATGAACAAAATAAATTTCTCCTTCTTTAATTTGCAAGTGTTGGATATTTTATCCCAGCAATGAGGGAAATAAATGAGACAAAATGCAAGTGGAAAAACTTTCGGCCTTGGGATAGTCCTAGTTGTACTGTTATTTCTGGAAGGAGTACAGTTGGCCCTCCATCTCTGGGTTCTTCATATGGAGATTTAAAGAATCATTGACCCAAAGAATTTTTAAAATTATAGAAAGTTCCAAAAATTAGATTTTGGGAATGGCTGCAGCCTTCTGTAGTCGCCCTCCTGTCACAGACCTGCCTCCTTCTTCTCCATGGATTTTATGCATTGCTCAATTGCGCTGTCATTCTTGTGCGATGGATCTAGGCCTAAGATGGTTGCATCTGTGCAGAAAGTGTAAACAACCATTTTTCGGATCTTTATTCCCTAATGAATATAGTGTTGCAGCTATTTCTTAACATTTTCATTATATTAGGAATTGTAACTTGTCTACAAATGACTTAATATATATGAGAGAATAGGTTACATGTAAATACTGCACCACCTTATACAAAGACTCAAGCTTCTATGGAGTTTCTATACAGGGCAGATAGCAAGGGATAAATATAATAAGCTTTTACTTAAACATAATTTTAAAAAATTATATTGAGGCAATGGGAATAAGAGAAAAAAGAAAACACAGAAGAGAAAGAAGGTGTACTTCTTGTTTGATTCTATCAGTTCTTTTTTTTTTTAATTTTAGGGAAGGGTATACAGGGTGTTCAGGGTCTTACTACTAGATTGGACTCAAAGTGATCCACCTGTTTACAGCCTCCCAAGAGCTGGGATTATAGGCGCCTGCCACCCTGCCCAGTCTCAGTCTCAGTCTCAGCGCACTCCTGGGGTGGGGCCTGCATGGCAGGCCTGGGGATCTAACCTCTGGCCCCTGCGCCTGCTTGCAGGGGCTTTAATCCGCTGAGCTATTTGGCCAGCCCTTATATCAGTTATTTTTCTAGTTAAATTTTAGCCAATCTTCAAGAATTATTTCCAGTGCCACTTACTACAGATGGCCATGAATGAAGAATTGAATCCTCCTTTCTTTCCCTCTACTTTTTTACTCTTGGGATACTTGTCATCTCATGTCATAGTTTATATGAGATTTGAAATGAAGTTAAGTGATTAAAAACCATGTCCCTAAGCACTATTGGTTGAGAAAACACTGAATGACATTAGCGGACCCCCTCCACAAGATACTGACGGTGTTAGATAACACTTTCTTGTCCAATAATCCACAACATCTTTTTGCCTCCATGCCAATGCCTAGAATTTTTGTTTTATAACTCAAAAGTGAAAAAATGGAAAGCCCAGATAAAGAAAGGGGAGAAGGTGCAGAAGCTACAGTCAGTGCCCTCCCTTGGGGGTTAGAGTTTGACAACAGTCTAGTACCCTTGGCCATTCATAAGTATTTGAAACTCTTCCACACAGAAGAATCAGTTCTCTGGGAATGAGGCAGGGACAAGGAGGTGAGTGGCACAGAGGAGGAAGAAAGGCTGGACTGCTCAGTGCAACCAGTCCCTCCTGCTTCAGGAAGTATCAGGAGGCAGCAGCAGTGCGATGTCTTCACCATGAGAGAGGCTTTCCAAGAAACTTTCTAGGCAATGGACAAAGGCTAAAAACAACCGGAAAGAAAGAAGGAACAGAGAGCTAGGACACTGTGGCCTCAGGTGGTACTGTGGCCCAGAGTCACAAACAAAGGGACCTTGCCAGCTTCCTCTGCACAAGTCCTGGTCTCACTGAAGGAGGGCAATGGTAGAACAAGGCTTTGCATCCTCGTAATGTCACGTGGCAAGAGTTAAGATCCTGCTAATGACTGAATTTCATTTTTAGTCAAGCTCCCAAAAAGAATTTGTTCTTCTGACCAAAAGAAGTTTGCTGTGTCCTCCTATCCTGTGGAAGACAGGAAAATGTCTCCATCTGTGAATGGAAACACACACAGACACACACACACACACACACACAGACACACACACACATCTAATAAGTTTGGGAGACCAAAGTGCCTGCCCCCACAGATGTAATCAACAAATGCAGCAAGCACTCATTATTCAACAGAACACATTAAAAGAAAGAAAGTTCTCCCATAGACAGCTCTGGTTAAATCCCTTCAGGACTGTACTTAGAGCAGTTACAGAGTTGAAGAGAGGATTTCCTGAGGTGGTGAAGATGCGTCTCTAAAATGCTGGCAAATAGCACACCTGTTGCAGAGGAGCATCGAACACAGAGTGTAATAGGTCACAGCCACAAGCTAGAAATGAATGCTTCCCAGAGAAACAGTACCACATATGCCCTAGCATGGAGGAAACCAGCCTCTAAAAGCAGGCTGCTGGCTTTGCATCACAAATGCGTGCCCCCTCATGCTGATATGGTCAGGAAACTCATTTAAGCTTTTATTACCACAGGTTCATCATTTTAAAAAATGGATGCAATAATATCTGCCATGTGGTTTATTCTGAGAAGTGAACTAATCTTCATAGCCTGACTCTGGAACCTAGTAATCACCAATAAATTATAACATGTATTGGATATTAAATATCATTGGTGCTAAGTAGCCAGAAGTCAAATCACCTGAAACATCATTACTTTCTGGAAGGACAAAGGAGCATAAAACTATAATACATATTTCAGTGCTTCCTTTCTTTTCCTCCTTTTGTTTATTAATTCCAACAATATATACAAACTATGCAAGACTTCTGTCATTATTATTGTGAAATAAAGCAGAGACTTACTGATCTAAATGAGTCAATCCAATTCAGTAGGGCTATTTATAGTCATTTACCTTGATGGGCCTTACTCCTTGCCTGTGTTAGTACAAAAGATCTCCAACAGAGCCCACTCACCACTGCTCTTTTCAACTAATCAGGGAGCTCTGGGACTCCAGGATGACCACTTCTGTGTGGTCTCAATGAACACAGCACCTGGCCTTTCAATGAGGGTACTGGCTTTCTTGCCCATCATGTACTCACTGTTTATAAACAACAAGTGTCATGTTGTTGTAAAGTTATGTTTGCCTCCAGAGTTTGTCATCAGTCATTAAGAAACGACCTACAAATTTGCTTAACTCTAAGTCTACTTACATAGAAAATGACAACAAAATGTGATTTATTGAACTTGATTCTCCATTTCAGATCTAGTAGTGTTTAACATGCTCTTGAAAAGTTATTTTGTGTCCCACTTAGCTATTTGGGATGAAGAAAATTAAATTAGATATCTAAATGTGTGCAGTGCAGGAGCTCCTGGAAACTACGACATGGGCCAAGCAGTCCTCAGGACAGCTGCTGTTGACTGCTCGCTTCAGCAATGCCTGAAACTCCTGAGGTATTTGTAAGTTTAGAATGTGCCCAAGGAAACCACAAGGTGCATTTAGGGGCAAGGGCGTCAGCCTTACCTCTTCCACCTTTCCTACTTTCTACCAAGTTTAAATTTGCTCTAAAGGAAGCTTATCTAGCCAGGCATGGTGGTGCCCACCTGTAATCCCTGCCCTTGGGAGGTCAAGGCACAGCATCCCTTTGAGTGAGAGCACCTGGGCCACAGAGAGTTCATTTTGTAATGAGCAAAGTGAGTAGCCCGGTGTAGCCTGAACTGCATGGTGAAAGCCTGCCTCAAAAGGCAAAAATGAAACAATAAAGCAGGTCTAATAGCTCAGTGTTCACAAAAGCAAGAGTGATTTAGAGTATTTGTTAAGTGTCGTCAGACAGATGCTGAGTGAATCTGACAGAAGCTCATATGCCATGCTATTCTACTTATCCCTAGCCATTTAACTGACCACCAAACACAAAGTGGCACAACACAGCAGTCATTCTTTATCACTATCTCAATTTTATATGAAGATTTGGCTCAGCCACACATCTGTCCATCAGCGTCGCTCAGCGTGTTCTGTCCCACAGCATCAAGGCAGAAGTCACTCTGCCTTTGCTTACCCACACATTGGCTGTGGCTCCAGGCACTGCCCTGACCTGGGGCTGTTTGCATTATCAACTGTCACAGCTGTGCTTGTGGCCTGGGCTTCTTGTGTCATAGAGAGTGGATCCAAGGGTCAGCATCAAGACACTGAGAGCCAGACCACGTGGCCTCGTTGTGGCTGGGCACGGAAGCCAGTGGCTCACACCGCGCTGGATTCATTTGGTGTGAGTCATGAAGACCAGCACCCTTTCAACCTTTCAAGCTTGGTGGAAAACAGATCTTCTGTCCTGAAGGGGGCATGTCACAGCATCTGAAACATATTTGAAAACCACCACACAAACAAGGATGACATTTAAACATTTTAATAGATAGCATCTTAGTTTAACAAGAAAAACAGCAAGGAGAACTATTGCCAAGACATTTAAGAAGATAAGAAATTTGTGACTTGTGGGGAGGGATAAGGTAAGGAAAAGTAAATAGAATTAAAGTGTGTAGTGTACGTGCAGCCACTCTTCAGAAGGGTGTGATCCTTATGTGCTACAAACGTTCCGATAAAAAGAAAATTAAGAGTTTATTAATTGTTTGTGTGTGTGTGTGTGTGTGTGTGTGTGTGTAAAATCTTACAATACCAGCTGAGTGGAGAACATTTTGGGGGCTTATTATTGTTATCACCATACAAATTTATACACAA
>NDGM010689897.1:0-10207 GCA_002564305.1 Octomys mimax
CTCTGTGGAACTGTGGCTCAGGCCCTGAACCACGGCCTTGTGGTCTTCAATGGCAATGGCAGGGCGGCGGAGTCCTGAGGCAAGGTTTGCCATGGGGACTAGGAAAAGGAAGCTGGCCAGGGAAGAACTCCGAGAAGCAGAGCAGTGAAGGGAGCGTTCCCCAGAGGGAAGAGGCAGCGGGAGACCGAAGGGTAGGGCAGAGCAGGGGAGCCCAGCCCAGGCAGTCCTGGAGCTGCAGCAATGGAGGCCCTGGGAAGACCCCTGTCCTAGCAGGGCAGGTGGGGATTCTCCGCCTGGCATGGGGGTGGGGGTAGCTGTGGGAGGTTCTCAGGGTCATTCCTATTAATTCCTATTAAATGTCCTCCCACGGTGTGGGAGGACAGAGAACCCCTTTAGCGGGGGCGCTGGCCCCTCTTCCGAGGCTTGGCTGGAATCCGAATGCGAGCTGCCTTGGAACCGGTTTGCCCCGTTCCTAGTGGTTTTTGTGGGTGTCTTACTCTCTGGAGTGTCACCTCCCCTCCCAGCACATTGTTCCCAGGCGCGGGCCAGGCTCAGAGGGCCCCCATCTCGTGCTCTCCTTCCTGCAACTTAGGCTTTTTCCCAGAGGGTTTACTCCTCTGTCTGGCCACAGCCTCGCGAGGGCGCAGGCTTCTCCCCATTTCTCAGATTTGGCAGGGGAGAAGCTGTGATCCCAGGGCAAGGCCGGGGAGGTACGTGAGGAAGCCAAGGTCATTCAGTCATTGACAGAACGTGGCCTCGACTCTGCCCTTCTTTGGCAGGCCTGGAGGAGCCCCGGCAAGGCAACGCAAGGCGGGCCAGCTGCCCTCACGCGCCCGCGTCTCAGAGGCGGCACCAGGGACCGGGCCCGCGGGCCAGGCAGGTGAGCCGGGTGGGGGGCCGGGCGGGAGCTGGGCTGCGCAGGGCCGCCTGGCGCTCGGGCCTTGGGCGCTGCAGCCCAAACTCGCCGCTGCGCCAGGTCCGGCAAAAGCCCGCGTCCCGGGTCCCGGCCCGCCCGGCGACATGGCTGAGGGTCTCCAGCGCGCCCCAGGCCCGCTGGTAAGGCCCCGCCCCCCAGCGCCACGGGCGGGGGCAGGGGCGGTGCTGGCGGAGTGGGGCGCGGGCGCGCGGTGCTCGGTGCGCGCCGCCGCCCCTCCGGCCCAGCTTGCCGGCCCTCCTTCCCTAACCCCTGGGCCGCCTCATAGCCCCCATCTCTCCTTCCTCTGCTGGCCCGGCGGCCTGGTGCGCGGTGCAGCGCGACTGTTGCGGCCTGGCGAGCGGGGCAAGGCGGTCGTGGCGCTCTAGGGTGGCGCGCGAGGCGCGGGGCGCGAGGCCAGACCTGGCGCGGCGGGGTGTGAGGGGGGGCGGGCATCGGCGGAGCCCCCAGAGGAGAGCGGGGACAGGCAGGGGGGTGCCGAGGTAATGGGCAAGGCCTGGGCTCCTGGCTGCTAGCTCAGGGTGGGGGCGCCCGGCGCACTTTGGCCCTGGCCGGGAGGGCGACCCGGCGCCTGGGGCGGCGGGAGGGCAGCTGGGCGGGGGGGGGACGGAGGGTGGGGAGGGCTGGGCCGGGCCGGGGGCTTGGCCGACGGGGAGCAGGTGGGCGGGGACAGGGGCCCTGCTGGAAGAGGCGCAGCAGCGAGGTGGCGGGCTGCGTGAGCAAACAGGGCGGCCGCCTCCTGGGCCCGGAGAACGGTGAGGCCGTTTGGGTTGGGCGGCCCGGCCCTGAGGGCACGGTTTGGTATCCCAGGCCACGGAGCTGGTCGTGGGGCACCTCTGGGGAGGGGGAATCTGGAGGCCCAGCAGTGTGGTCCCGAGCAGAGCCGGGAGAGGAGTGTGGCTGGGCCAGATGCAGGAGTTGCTGGCCAGGGCGCTGGTGTTGGGTGAAGGACAGACACTTTCAGGGCATGTGAATGGAAGGGGACAAGGGGGCCCCAGAGTTTGAGTTTGAGCATGATTTGGGAGTTGCCGTGTCACTGGGTGGGTCGATGAGTCATGAGATTTGGAGATCACAGAACCCTTTCTTGGTGATCAGTTCGGAGAGATTGGAAGTAAAAAGGGCTGGGATTTGGAGAAGTGGTTTGGAGGCCATGTCTCAGGACACCAGGTGCTCTGGTGACCACCAACCAGGCCCCGTGTGAGGGACTCCGGGAGCTGAGTCCCACTGTGGTGGGATTGAGAGTCTTCCACCCTGGGTGGGGTTAAGAGAGGTCTCCCTGGTGGCCCATTCCTTCCCCCCACCCTTTCCAGGCTGTGGGATTCAGCTGTGTTCCTGTGGGGAGGGGGTTAAAAATTCCTTTAGTCTCCAGCCAGCTTTCCAGCACCCACCAGGGGCAGGAGGGACATGTACATGCGTGACTGCAGCAGCTTCTCTGTCGTGGAGCCCTGGCTTCCTCACTGTTGCCATAGTAACTGCCTATTGATGGAGTATTTATAGGGAAAGAAGCAGGCGCTAAATTTTGGGGAGGGGGAAGAGGCCTCCTGGCAGGCCGAGGCAGCAGTGATGGTGGCTAGAGAATCACTAATGGAGTGGGCGACGCTATGCGAGCTGTTCGGGGGAGATCTTGGCTTCCCTGGAGCTGCAGGTGCCAGGATCACACACATTTGGGGCTCTGTGGAACACGGGAGTGCAGGAGCCCCCAGGTCCGAGTGTTTGGGACAAAAGATGGCTCTATAGAAGCTATTATGTAATTTTTCCATGTGAAAAAAAATTAAAACCCTGCAGTTCTCTTTCGGTAGGCAATGAAACGTTTTCTTTCTTTCCTCGTTAGTAAAGCCTTCACTCATTCTTTTTTTCACTGAGACACAGACTCCATTTTCCTTCCAGGGAAGCTCCTTGCCGCAAGGCTCCACCTCCACACCCTGGCCACCCACCTGTTTGAGGCCCATGGGAAGGAGACTGTTGAGATAACATCCGCCTTTGCCCTTCGAGGGCCATTGCTCTCACAATGGAAGCCCCAGCTTTGGCGGATTTACAATCCAGTGTTGAAAGTTTTTGGTAGGGTTCTTGTAGGTTTCAAAAGAGGAAACCCCCATGACATGGGAGACCAGATGGCGACATGGGACACCAGATGGATGGGACATTCACTGTTTACTCTTTCGTTGTCAGTGATCTGTTGTATCTTACCTGTTTGCCAAAAAGATTAGAGGCGGTGTTACAAATGCACAGTGAAGCTCTCTGTAAGCAGAGAAAGCTATGTACCTCGTCCTGGAAGAGAAGCAGCTGTGGCCAACAGCTGGGCTTGTGGGGCGCCTTGCTTGAAGGTCCGTGTAGCACTGAATTCCCTGGCAGCCCGAGCAAAAAGGGTAGTGTAGCGGGTTACACGGCTCACGTGTCTTGCGTCCCATTAGTCATAAAACACGAGCTTCTGCCTGGGAGGGGAGCGATGGTGATTGCTCTCAGATGTGGGTGGCTTGTCAGCACTCCAGGATGTGTGTGCACTTGAGAGTGTGTGTTGCAAAGCAGGGCCGGGGAGTGGTGCGCTGTGCCTAGGGCCGGAATCCTGACCACAGAGGGTTTTAGTAGGAGAAAGACTCTGGAACAGTAGTGAGTGTGTGTGGTGGGTGGGGGTTGGAGAGCTAACCCAGGGTCTCATGTGTACTAGGCAAAAGTTCTAGCGTGACTGTATCCCCAGCCCTGATCATCGAAATCCACATCCTGGTTCTCTGCTACAGTGGTCTTTAGTGCAAAGAGAAGGGTGCTTCTTGCTCCTAGAGGAGTCCAGGAATCTCACCGCCTGCTGGTGAAGATGAACCCAGAAGGTCACATGGATTTGTTTGTACCTAATGGATCTAGTTGTTGCGTACACAGGGGCTCTGACCCTAGAGAACAGGTGTCCACTGAAGGCCATCATAGGCCACTCCCAAAAGGGCCCGGACATCTGAGATGGTTGTTATGGCTGCAGTATGTTTGTTTTCCAAGGATCAATCTTGCCATTGCAGGGATCTGCAGTTGCCACTGTGATCAGTTCAGGTCCTGCCTCTGTTGCAGCTCAGTTGCTTGCCCTTGCCTCCTCCCACGCCCTCCCCACCTCACTAGCCTTCATTTTCTCATCTGTCTCAGGTCTTTTCTGATTCAAAGGTGCAGAGCTCTTGGAGGGCAGTGAGGAGGAAGCGCCTGCCTGTAGGAGTTTTTCTTTCTCAAAGAAGAGGTCAATCCTTGGGTTTTCTAGACATTGCAAGTGTGCGCTTGGGGGAACTAGCAGAAGCGCTGTGGGGGCTCTGTTGGGTCTTGGAGAGATCTGGAAAAGGGCTCAGTAGGACAATGGGAAGTGTCTGGAGCTAGGAGTGGCTGCATGGGTGTGCTGCTTCATCTGGGGGGAGGGATGTCACTTTTGACTAGGTCTAGGGGTCACATCCCAGGGTGAAGATGGTGTGGTGTAAATCTCTGGTTGTGACTTCACCACAGCTCTGCTTTTCTCTCTGGCAGGCAAGTGAGACTCTGGAGCTGAGGGCGCATCATCATGGCAGGTGAGTCTTTCCAGGCTGAGCAGAGTCGGGCTGACTCCTGGCAAAGACGCATGTTCCTTTTCTGAGTCCTTCCTGGCTTTCCTCTCTGGGAGTCCATGGCCACTGTTTAATTGGCTGACCATCAACTCCCCTTAGCCTTAGACTCCCACTGAAGCATGCTGCAGCCTGGAGACATGCACCTACCGGGCTGTGTAGGCACGCTGATGTGGCAGGCCACAGGGCTTGGCAAGGGCATGGCCAACACTAGCCAAGAGCAAAATCCCCTCTTCCTCTGTCCTCCAGAGCCTAGGCTCCACCTGTGCCACACCATCAGCCCAGTAGAGCTGAGTCTGTCCCTCCGAATAGGACCTGTGGTACCACCCTCTGAGAGTTTTGCAGGACAGTCTGGCACCATCTTCAATGTATAGACTCTCCGTGGAGACCGTACCACCTCTGTTTTGAGAGCACTCTAAGCTATGTGCTTCCAAATAGCTTCTTGGCCTTTTGGCTAAGATCAAGTGTGTATGTGCCTCCAGTCTTTCAAGATACCTCAGCCAGACTTTGGATTAGGCTGTCCCAAGCTAAACCACTGATGCCAGTTGATGTGATGGCACAGGGGCCAATTCAGGTGGGAGGATACTGCCCTTGCAGAGTCCTATGGCATTATCTGGTGTCAGTCTCACAGTGTCAACCTCAGAAAGGAATCAATTCTCAAGGCAAGGGCTCCAATTGCTCCTTTTGGAGATAAATGCAGAATAACCTGGGTATCTGTTCACTGGCAACTATGGTACTCAGAATTCTGACTCTTGTTCCTGTGTAATGTGGTCTTCTCCCTTAGCTGGTTCCCAGCTTCCCTGTATTAGTGAGGGCCTGAACACTGCTGAGCTGCCAGTGTTCTAGATGTTCTAGCCTGGTAGTAGGGCAAGTCAGCCCTCTGTCCCTTTTCGACTCTGTCCCTTGAGTCCATCCTGGCCGTGTGCCGGCCTGCTTTATCTGGCTTCCCTTTGCCACTGTGCCTCAGTGCCTGGCTCGGCCCAGGTGGAAGGCGGATCTGGACACGTCCACAGTCCAGGCCTGTGTGGGGGCTCTCTCCTCAGTGTTTCTGGAGGCCAAGAATGCCCATTCTGTTCTGAAACGCTTCCCGCGGGCCAACGAGTTCCTGGAGGAGCTGCGCCAGGGCACCATCGAGCGCGAGTGCATGGAGGAGATCTGCAGCTACGAGGAGGTCAAGGAGGTGTTTGAGAACAAGGAGAAAACGGCACGTAGGACTGTGGCTAGGCCTGGGCGGAGAGGTAGCATCAGGCCTGTCACTAACAGGCTGGCTTCTCAAACATGGTGAAACAAGGCAAGAAAGCTCCCGAGCCTGGGACCTGCCCTCTGGGACAGCCTGGAGCAGGGTTCCAGCGCCTGCCTTCAGGGAGGCCCTCACATGCGGGCACTGTCCTTTGTCCTCCATGCTTCCGGCAGCGTCTCTGAGAGCTCTGTGAGGCTGGTGGGGAGGTAGGATGGGGTGCCCGGGCCTCCTCCAGGGTCCCTCTGGAGCAGGAAGGAGTGCCTGGTTCACAGTATCCGGTGGTACCCACTCATCCTGTTCTGCACGTATGAGCCACCCATCCTCTTTTGCAGATGGAGTTCTGGAAGGGGTACCCGAATGCAGTCTACTCCGTCCGAGACCCTTCGCAGAGCTCTGATGCCATGTATGTGGTTGTGCCCCTTCTGGGGGTAGCGCTGCTGATTGTCATCGCCTTGTTCATCATCTGGAGGTGCCAGCTTCAGAAGGCAACCCGTCACCATCCCTCCTATGCTCAGAACCGGTACCTTGCCAGTCGCGCCGGGCACAGCCTGCCCCGGGTCATGGTGTACCGGGGCACTATGCACAGCCAGGGGGAGTCCTCTGGGCACCGGGAGGCGGGGAGCACCCCGCAGGCGATGCTGGGGCCCAGCCGGGGAAGCAGAGCCACAGTCCGGCTGGAGAGCACGCTCTACCTCCCGGAGCTTTCTCTCACCAGATTGTCTAGTGCCACCCCTCCGCCCTCCTACGAGGAGGTGACTGCACCCCAGGAAGGGAGCAGTGAGGAAGCCAGTGTCTCATATAGTGACCCACCCCCAAAGTATGAGGAGATAGTGGCCGCCAGCCCGGATGCAGACAAATAATGAGACCGGAGGGCTGGCCTGTATGGAAACCTCTTGCAGAGGCTTCCTGTTTGCTTTGGAACTTTGGAAAGACTTTGTTTGCCACCACAAAACAGCCTTAGCCTCCTTGTTGCCAAATAATTCCCCAACCGTGGATTTTTAGGAAGCCAGCTGTCAAAGACAGGTAGGGGGGCAGGGGTTCGGAACATGCATGACTCAAGCCTCCCGGGAAGAGCTACTGACTCCAGGTCCCAGCTCTTCTGGAAGCCCTCTACATCCCCCCTGTCCTGTTCTCCCATCTGGGACTGGCTTCTCTTATGCCAAAGGAACCACTCAATTGTGTTGATTGTGGCAAGAATGTCCCCAGGTTTGGCCACCTGCGCCTTGGGATGGCGACCTCTCTATCCCTGGGTCATTAGGCCACAGAGGAGAGGGAGAGAAGCCAGCTCTGCAGTACCCCTTCTCCTCCACAGTTCTGTGCTCTCTGTTCTCATACAAGGACAGGGACAAGGACTGTGCAACAGAGGAACCAAGTAATAACAAAGAGTGAGCATCCTAGAACCAGACAGGAGCCACTGGGCCGTGCATGTGTTGGAAACTGAGGGAAATCAGTTGCATAGCTCTGAGACAGGCTTCTCCCTGACACCTGCCCCTCACTCCTGACCAGGCCTGCAGCAAGCTGACTGGCTGCAGGACAGGGTGCATGAAGGGTGCGAGGCAGTGCGCTGGTTGGCAGAGTTCCTTCCTTCCTAGTCACCAAGGGGCCCACGTGAACTCTGCCATTCTGTTTGTGGTGTACTTGCCCCTCCCCAGATCTTTGTACCTGCTGTGCTGGAACCACTGCCCATTGACACCAGCCCACCCAAAGCCCCTGAACAATTTGTCCTGGGGAAGGCCTCTGAGTAGTCAGGGCACAGACTATGACAGAGAGTGAAACTGTTCCGTGTGTGCTTGCTCCATCCAGGGACCAGATAAATCCCTGCGCTTGGCCTCCTTGGCCCTGAGCGCTCTGGCTTGGAACTTTCAGGATGCTTGCCTTTTTGTGTGTGGGTGCATGGAACTTGAACTCCAGATTGGTGACTGCCCCCTAATGGTGGCCATGTGGGGAGAGGAGCCTAAAATGTCTCTTTGAAAATCTCTTTCTGGGGGAGCTGTGACCTGGGTTGAAGGCTTATCCAGGCTTTGCTCTGCCATGGCCAGGTGCTGATCTGACTTCAGTGAGGCTTAGGACAGCAGCTGGGCAGAGGTGACCTGCCCTGTAACTGTCATTGATTGCATGAAAGTCATTGTTGATACCATCTTTCCCCTCCCCTAGCTCTATCCTCCTGGCCTGGCCTTGGTGCCAAATCATTTTCGTCTGTGGTGCTTTTAAAAATGTAGCAACCTTTTGTGGGGCCCAAAAGAGTGTGAGGCGTGGGTCTATTGGCAGCCACAGCAGTTTCAACCCCAAGCTTCCTGTCTCAATGGCTCTCCGAGGCAGTCATTGGGTTCATTCCTTGAACGCAGTCCTGACTGAGGCCACAGACAACTTCTGGAGGTCCCTAGGGGCCTGAGGACTGTCCTCAGGCTGCATTTCCAGTCGAGAGGCTTGTGACCTTTCCCACTTGGATAACTGGACCCCGCCATGAGGGTTTCCATCCTTCCCCCTACCTCACAGGCACACTGGAGGCTGACTGGGCTAGATGCTTCTAGAAATGTACAGGTTCTGAGGGACCATTTTTACGGAGGGCCTCATCTGTCTCAGATAGTCTCAGCCTGGAGGAGTCAGCCTCCTGCCTGGCCCTTTCTGTGCCCTCTGGCCTTTCCCTTGTTCTGTGATCCAGAAATGCCAAGCAGGCAGCGTTCTACCTTCCTTCTTCCTTTTCTTCTTCCCTGAGCCTG
The DNA here is from genome assembly GCA_002564305.1 of Octomys mimax. Taxonomy (NCBI): domain Eukaryota; kingdom Metazoa; phylum Chordata; class Mammalia; order Rodentia; family Octodontidae; genus Octomys; species Octomys mimax. The sequence continues at coordinate 8,458 of NDGM010689897.1, forward strand.
TAGCACTATGCGCCTGCCCTTCCTCATGAAGGGATTTTTGATCTAGAAGACCTCTGCTTATTCCATGATGGAGCCAGAGCCTGCATTGGCCATGTTGGAGGACCTTGGAAAACCAGGTGCTTGGCACTAGCTCCAGCTCTCCCAGTGTTTTCTCAAGCAGGTGCCCAAGTGTGACCTGCAGCACCTGAGAAAAGGGTTCCCCTCCTTGCCCTGACCAGAGCCAGAGGGAGGGTGCAAGGGAGGCCAGTGCCTTTGGCATCTGCCCAGTAGCCTCAGGTGGGCTGGCCTTGGGAGAAGAGAAGCCTGGGACTGGCCTGAGGGTGGAGCACTTCCCTGGAGACTGATGTGGGCTGTAGGGAGGGCCCAAGGCTGCTCCGAAAGGTGTAGGCTCTCTTCCTGGCAGGGCTGTGCCGAGGGCCCAGACGGTGTTTGAAGCTGACAGTGGAGAAGGCACTGTACAGTACACACAATGGCCAGGAGTCCTCACAGTGCACACTTGGCTTTTTGAATGCCCTGTACATAGCTTTTCAGACTGTCTTTGTATGAACGCTGATTTGATATGATGCTAACACTTCAGTAGCCACATTTTTGTTGTTTTGGGACGTGTGTGTGTGTGTGTGTGTGTGTGCGTGTGTGTGTGTATGTGAATACACGTGTGCACATTGCCTTTTTTCATTGCTTACCTGAAACAATAGCCGGTATGCAGCTACATTTATAACAGGAGGGATCCAGTCTGAAGAGAGGAATGTTTCCTCCCTCAGGAGGCTGTGCAGTCTCCTGACTGGGCCCTGAGTGAGGAAAGCCACGGTTAGCCGTTGGAACACCGCAGAGTCTGGGCCTTCTGTTCTCCCTCAGAAGGCTTTGCCAGATGAAGCAGTGCCACCCTGGGGATCCCACAAGCCCCTGTGGCACAGTGCCTCTCCAGTTCTGTAGCCCTCGGTAGCTGAGGGAACTCTGAGCACTCCTAGACCCTCTCTCTTTCTTTTTGTGTCTCTTCCCTCTTTCCTTTATTCCTCTCTTCCTCTCTCCATTTTTTTCTACTTTTCTGTCACAGAAAAATGTATGATTGCTGACTTTGAAAATGGTGGGCTAGTTACTTAGATTTTTTTCATTCAGAAGAAAAGGCTTGAAAAATTCCTTGAAATAGAACTGTCACTTGTTTTCAACCAAAAACTTTGTAAGACTTTTTCAAGACAAGAATCATAGTCCTGCCCCTTCCCCCACTGCCCATCACTTTGGGTTTTCCAAATGAAAGCACAAAAGTAAACGCGGGGTGCCAGGTGCCCCTCCCAGCTGCCTCGCGCCCTGGCTGAGGCTGAGGAGTCCCCCGGGAGGCTGAGGCCTCCACTTCTACTTGCCAGCTCACTGCCATTAGTGTGAACTCCTTAGGGTGCTTAGAGGATGGGACTCTGCCTCATGTGCTGGACAAAGTGGTTTGTTTTTTTAACCCAAATCTGAGGACTTTGGGACAGGAAAGTATCTTTTTGGCCGAGTAGTTGGAGCCAGATGCTTCCCCTCTTCCAGTGAGTGGCGACTCCTGTTCCCCAGGCAGAGTTGGCCTTTTGTCACCCGGATGGCATCCCAGCAGAAGGAAACATCAACACTGCCTCTAGCCTGCTCTGTGAGCAAGAGTGAGATGAAGGAGAGAAGATCTATCTTTCTGTGACAAGGCTGAGCCGCTGGGCTGGGTGCACCTTGCTAAGGTGGAAGCCTTTTAGGACTTCGATTCAGCAACAAGCACATCCTTCCC
>NDGM010689962.1:0-11975 GCA_002564305.1 Octomys mimax
TCATGTACAGATATATATTCTCTTTGATCAATGTGATCTTCATGTACCAATAAACTAAGATGTGCCAATAAACTTAATTAATTTAAAAAAAAAGTTTGTGAGACTGGGCATGGTGGCACTCACCTGTAATCCCAGTGCTTGGGAGGCAGAAAACAGGAGGATCACTATGAGTCTGATCTGTGTAGTGAGATCCTGTAGACCCTATAGAGCCTGTACTAAATACACACAGAAAAAAAAAGTTTATGAATTTATCTAAACAGCTATAGAAAAGAGCTGGCCAGAGGAAAGAGCAAACAATGTTTGTAAAATTATCTATAATCTACTTCTTAAAATCTTAATCTACCTATTCAACAGTTTCCATTGAACTCAAAATAAATGAGTAGCCAGGAAATATTTTTAAGCACTTATGCTTCCAGATAGGTTCTAAACATTAGATCAGTGGAGGATACAGGCCGAGTCACTGCTGTCATCCAATTTACCTGATAGGAGAAATCCTAATCTACTTTCTCATTCATTCATAACCCAGCAAGCAAAACACAGTACCCTCTCTCCTTTCACAATTTACTGCTGGTATAGGTGGTAAACATTTGCCATACATTTAGTAAAGAGCCACTGTGGGACAGGGCAAGCAGCACAACAACGAACAAGGTGTGACTCACAGGTAGGGAAGGAGACCAGTTACAAAAATTACAAAATAGTTAGGGGTTATGGGTTGAATTGGGTCCCTGCACCTGCAGAAAGATATGCTGATGTCCTAGCTCCAGGATCCTCACAATGTCACCTTATTTGGAAAAAAGCATCATTGTAAACATAAATTAAGATGAGGCCATCATGGAGCATGGTGTAGGCCTGGTGCACCATGACAGCTGTCCTTAGAAGTCAGTAGTGAACACAGAGACACACACAGATCACTGTGGAGGGAGGCAGCTGTGAGCCAGATTGCAGCAAACTACCAGGAGGAGTGCAGCCCTGTGACACTCTGATTCGGATGCTAGACCTGTGAAAAGACAAACATCTGTTGCTTTAAGCCTGCCAGTTTGTGGATTTTGAGATGGCAGAAAACAAATACGCCACGTGTTAGACCAAAGCTAAGAGCAGACCGGGTGGAAATGTGGGGCGAGAAGTCACTCACTGTGCCTGTGGCATGGTGGGGAGGGTTTCCCCCAGGAGACGAGGTTGCACAGGGTCTTGAAACACCAACAAGGCTCTCACCAGACACATGGGGGAGTGGAAATACAAAGGCCTTTCAGGCAGTGCTACAGATGAAAAGACATGGCCTGTGGAGAGAACAGCAAATGATTTGGTGGGGCTGCCGAATTATAAAGCACTGTTTACCCTGGGCCCTTTTCTGAGCTACACACAGAGGTGGATCAATGAGGTAGGTGACTGTAGGGAGGAGTGGAAGGGGCGAATGATGCAATAGAAAATAATAATAGGCCCAAATTAGGTTGGCACAGTGGGTAATTGGATTCATTAAATAATTTTAAGCAATATATTTCATTTTGTGATAAGGCATCTCTAGCAGCCATGTGCTAAGCCAATTCAACTTGAAGAATGAATACTGACGGACAAGCTGCTCAAACAGTTTCTGTAGGCCTGAACTGGTGCATGGGGATAAAGGGCAGACAATGACTAAGTTAAGAGGTGGGTAGGACAGATGCCCAGGGGGTACACAGGGTGCAGGAGACATGAACGGCAGTCGAGACCAGTTAGAGCACAAACATGCAGAGTTCAAATTCTGCACCACCTACTTAACCGCTGTGTGACCTTGGACAAGCCTTCCCTTGCCAGTATTCTCACCTGCAAAATGGAGATACCAGCACCATGACATGGTTGAGAAATATAAATGAGTCCATATACAGCAAGTGCTTAGGAAGGACCTGGCACGTAGACAGTATTTTGTCTGTATTTGCTACAGCAATGGTGACACGTACACAGGGAATTCGTGAGCTGGGAAAATAAAAATTACATGAACATTTGCAAAAGCAAGTTTTTCAAGAGCATACAGAGGAAGCCTCTAGTTCCTGGTAAAGGAAGCCTGATATTATGGTGGAGTGAACAAAGACAGAAAGGCCAAGAAAGGCCAGGAAGATAACTCAGCATTCTAAGCACCTACCTAGCAAGTGCAAAGACCCAGTTTCGATCTCTGGTACCATGCCATGCCAACCCTGCCCCCAGCCTGCTGAGCCCGCCTCTGAAAACTGGCATGTGGTACACACCTGCAATCCCAGCGCCGGAAAGGTTGAAACAGGAGGATCACTATGCGTCCAAGATGCATAGCAAGACTCTGTACCAGACACATTTAAAAAGAAAGGAAAGAAAGAAAGAAAGGGGGGGAGGGAAAGAATGCAAGAAAAAGAAAGGAAGGAAGGCAAAGAAAAAGCAAAGCAAACCAAAGCAAAGCAAAGAAAAGAAAAGGCTGAGTAAACAAGATTGAAACTGATAGGAGATGAAGGTAGCAGGATCCAGAGGAGAACCCATCACTAAGTCCCAAGTCGGGAGGGAGAATCATAAAGCTGTTTCAAGACCAGGCCAAAGAATCTGGGCCACAGTGCACAGAGCCCTAGAAAAGGCCCTTTCATGAGGTATGTGTCCACTGGCTATCCATTCCATCTCCTTTGTTACCTTCCTACACACACACACACACACACACACACACACACACACACACACCCCTGCTTCCTTGAAGAATTGTCTCTTTGCTGTTCCATCAATCCTTGGGACTTAAATCAACAGCCTTTGTCTTCCCTTGGCCAGGGCTGGGCACACAGCCCAACTTATACCAAACAAATCCTTTCTTCCTTTCTGGAGTCAGGTCAGAAAGACATGGGTTAATAGGCTACATAAGACTGGAGTCATCTGACACCAGAAGGAATTCTTGCCTCAAGACCTCCAGCTGAGTTGCTCTACTCCTGCCCTTTCAAAGCTTCTCATCCATCCTGTGGCTCTCTAGGTTGCTCTGGCAAACTTCCTTTTGATTTAAATGAACAAAAGCCAATGATCCCAAACCACCAAAGATTTCTAGCATCCTAATACAATTCTAAGAAATAAACCCTCTTGATTATTTGCTTTCAGAACAGAGGAAAAAAAAAAAAAACAGCAGAAAGCTAGACAATGGTATTCACTGCCTCGCAACCAAACTTGCTGCTAAGTGAGAAGCTAATCCAGCTCTTCCTTCTTCCTTTGTGAAAGCCTAAAGCCCACTGTTATGCCTTGCATTCAGCAGAGTGTGCAGCACGTGACTAGAGAAGCTGTAATGTGGGCTAGGTTCCTTACTAATGTCAACCACTTTATTAAGTCCCTGTTCTGTACTATAGACAGCAAGAAAGGGAGCTTTGGAGGAAATGAAGTCTCCCTTTGGAACACCATTCCACCCTGGGAGGTTCACTACAGCTTTCCCTCCTCAGTACCGCATCACTGCGGTAGGAATGGAGCACCTTCGTAGATCCACCCACGCCTCTCTGCTCTGAGCTCCCTTATTCTCCACCATCTTGTTCAACTAGGGTTAAATTTCCAACCAGCAGAACTTCTGGTGCCGCCCAAGGTGGAGATATTTCTGAAGCTAAATCTCTTCATTTCCACAAAATCAGCCCTCTGAATCTTTCAGTCTCTTCCTAGGAGCATGGTTGCAATATTTCAAATGTTCTGCCTGAATTAGACAAAGGCATTCTTTCCTTTATTGGTACTCTGTACCTTTCAAATTTATTCCTTTCATGGAATAAACACCCAGCCCATCCTGAGTACCTTGCATGTGTTGGAACAGTGAATGTTTGTTACTCGTTTTATATCCCGTGCCTACCAAAGCACCTGGCACATGAAAAGACAGTCACAAAAATGTTACTGTCCAAGGAAAGGTTTGCTCCACTAACAGCTATGGGCATACTAGACCCCAGTGGCCTACCTTAGGGGTCTGATGCTCAAGTGGGAGAATATGAAGAGGGAGTGGGTGACTAAGTCACAACTCTGGGCCAGACTCTTACTCTCCCCCTCTGACTAAGCACCCTTAGGTTACTTCATGCATCTTAGAAAATCTTAGTTTCTTCTGTGGGACAAGATTAGCAATATCAGCCTTACAGAGTTATTAAAATAACTAAGTATGAAAATCATTTGGGCAGAATTTGGCGCATTGTATTTTAAAAATGTGACTGCATTTGGTACAGATTTGGTAATCCCAGGTTCTGGTACGTGGTATAATACACAGTTAATTAATTTCTTACAAATCAACTCTGTAACTTCATCTCTGAGTTCCTATTTGGCTCAGTATACAAAGTAAGACTCAAATGGAAGCCAAGTTGGTGGTGAATGCCTATAATCCCAACACCATGAGAGGGAAAGGAAGAAATGTAAGCTCAAGTCCCACGTAGGCAATTCAGCAAGTTAGCAAGTTAGCAAGAGCTTGTCTCAAAATTTGAAACAGAGCTCTGATGTAGCTCGGTGCAAAGGCCCTGGGTTCAATCTCAGGTTTAAAAAAAAAAAAATGGAGAAAGATTTTGCTCCTCTTTTGCTCCTCTATTTTCTGGATTTGTCCATAAACTCCAAGCAAGGCCACCTCTCTGGTAGAAACAAGGCCTGCACTTGCCTCCTCAGAATATAACTCACTTATTCAGTCCTTGACCCTGAGCTCCGGGATGATTTCTTGACAGGTTCCCTGTGGCTTGACAGTGGTGCACAGTAGACAAAGACTCTGTCATGTCTCTCCAACGCACCTCCTTCTGTGTGGGTTGGGGGTCCTTGTGTGTCCTCAGGGTGCGCTCTCAGCCTGTATCTGTGCCCCAGTAGAGGTGTCCCATGAGCTTCTGAGTGCTCTGCAGGACCAGCAAGTCTCCACAGAGACCTCCAGGCTCACTCCAGCCCAGGCACATGTGGCTACTGGCTCTACTCTGAGTCCTGCCAACCCTGAGAACCTCCCAGCCCGACAGATGTGATCCTCTCTCCTGTGCACTCCTAAGTGAAATGGGCAGAGAGAACTGCATGCCAACAACCCCAGGACTCAGCTTCAGATGGGAAGCAAGAACAGCGGGCAACATGGGCTGTGACAGAAGCCACTCCTGCTGCTTCCCTGCCTCTCTTCTCCTGTATCTGGTCACAGTCTGTGTCTACTCAGCAAGAAGAAATGGGACAGAAGTGAGTGCAGGGAAAAACCCAAATGCAGGTTGAGCATCCCTAACCCCAAAACCTCAAATCTGAAATGCTCTGAAATCCAAAACTTTCTGTATCATATTGGATGCTTAGCTGGTCATTTTTAGGGATGTAGAAGTGGTACATTTTATTCAAATACCATAATCTGAAAACTCTGATACCTGAAACACTTCTGGTCCCCAGCATTTTGGACAAGGAATATTCAACCTGTACAGAGAAGTGTTCCAATTCATTGCATTAAATTCCTCAATCTTTGTTCACTCTTCTACCTCGCATTTAGAAACTGGAGATGGGTATCTTTTCCTGTTTTCTTCCTTTTACTCTTCTGAGGATGGCTGGATAACAAGGACGGTTAGGTAAAGGCAGAACAAGATGAACTGTATTGCTGATGTCTGGCATCACTAAAGCAACAGCGCATAATAAAGGGGACTTCTGGCCGGATGCTGAAACCCTGTTTAATTGAGATGCACAGGAAAACCCACTGTGGCAGCCGGCCTCGCCCCAAGAGAGTCGGGGCTCCGTGACTTTCACACAAAGCCTGCGGGGCTCCAGGAGGAGAGAAAGCACAGAGCCCTGGGAGGCAGAGGATCAGGACAGGAGGAGGGACATGGTCCCCCCTAGACCATCACCCTCTGATAGGATGAATCTCAGCTCTAACAAATCACTGATTCCCAAGCAGTACAAGGAAGGAAAGTTTATCGATCCACTTCTTTCTGGGTATACAGCATGAGTGGAGGGAGCTACCCGGTCCCACTCCTGAGCCGTGCTACGGGCACAGTGGCTTGTCCCTCTGCTTTCTCTTCCATCTTGTAAATGCTGAAACTTCTTTCGTAGCTCCTTGACTTGGGGAGCCATCAGCCGCTCGGCTCTTTCACTGTGCACTAGCTCACTCAATCACACATTCCAGGACTGTGAGCTGCTATTTATTTTTCATCTACAGATGGCTTCATAAAAGCCATTCTCTTTATTCTGAAAAAAAGCCCAAGTGGTAGCGAGATATTCATTTAAGATGCAAATCAGGTTATGCAGGTGGCATAAAATAACAGCAGGCTTTAGGAACCACGGCTGAGGGGTGGAGCCGACACAAACACCACACTGGTGGGTGAAAGCACAACCTCTCCGCCTGCTTTCCTTGAGATCAATGCCCCCATGGGGAAGCTATTTGCCTCGTACCTGCAGACGGTGTAAAGAAAATATCAAACAGACTGCTCATGCCTTAAATTCCGCTTTGCCTCACATGGAATCCACATCTCAGAGCAGGGGAAAGCAAACTTTTCCTGTGCAGGGTCAAACAGTAAATATTTTCAGCTTTGCAAGCCATATGGTCTCTGTTGCAACCATTCGTCTCTGCCAATGTAGCCTGAAAACAGCCATAGACAATACGTAAACGAATGAGCATGGCCGTGTTCCAATAAAACTTTATTTATAGGATCTGAAACTTGAGTTTCACATAGTGTGCATGTGTCATGAAATCTTTTTCTTTTGGTTTTTTTCCCAAACCATTTAAAACTATAAGAACTATCTTGCTTCCAAGCCATAGAAAGCAGATGGCAGAACGGGTTTGCTTTGGAGGCCATGGTCCCCCTAGACCATCACCATCTGATAGGATGAATCTCAGCTCTAACAAATCACTGATTCCCAAGCAATACAAAGAAGGAAAGTTTACCGATCCACTTCTTTCTGGGTATACAACATGAGTGGAGGGACCTACCATCTATGTATTTTCTTATAAATAATGCAAAATTATAAAGTGAGTATCTAAACTGTATAAAATAAGTTATATCCACACACAATAAGAGGTAACCACATGAGGTTACAGTCAGGGACAGACTACATATGCTACAGTGCTCCCATAAGGTGGTAAAGGCTTGAAAATGTCCTCCCGCCAAATCATGTCATAGTTGCAGCAACATCAGCACAGCACATTAACTCGTGTGTGTATATAAGCCTGTGGCACTGCCAGTTCTATAAACCACAGCACATACAATTACATACAGTACATAGAACTCGGTGATAATAACATATGACCAGTTACTGCTTTTCTATGTCTATAAGCAGGTAAAGAATCAAGGCAAGAAGACCTGGCTAAGCTGATGCCTACCCATCTCCACCCTTCTAGGCTACAAATGACTGATGAAACTCTGAGAGGGAAGGAGAGGGAGAGGGAGGGAGGGAGGGGCAGGCAGACTGACAGACAGAAAGGACAGAGTAAAAAGAGCAAAGTAAGGTGAGAGGACACCTCAGGCAGGATGACCGTGAACCACAATGAGTGCTTGGGTGGGACATAAACCTTTGAGAGGTCAACTTGTCTGCTCAAAAAGAAGAAAAGTGAATGTTCTGAGTTAACTAATATTGACCTAAAAATGCAGATGAGAATGGATTTACGTAAGATGATAAGAGTAAATATCTTCTCACAGCAAAGGGAAATGAAGGGCCCCAAATCCGAATGAAATCATTTGTGGCAGGAACACAGCAGTGATGGCGGTGGTCGGGGCAGCAGCACAGGAGTGACACAAGAGTAGGCACAGGGGTCATAAGAGTGCTACTGCACTAGGCCTAGCACTTGTGACTCCTTTCTACTGGTTGGGCTCTGTTCTAAGCATTTCACAGAAAAGTGCTCATCTGACCCCTATAGAAGTCCAGGGAAACAGGTGTGCAGCCCCATTCCACAGATGAGGAAGCCGAGGCACCAAAAAAGGAGGGTGAACAAGATTAAATCCAGTGTATATTGCTAAGCAGAGACAGGGGCACATTTCCAAAATCCAACATCAGCAGAAAGTGTTTCCCACACTAATCAGCAAATCCGTACACTGTGGGCATCCCACAGTCCCTAACAATGCTTTTCAGTGCTCTGGTTTAGGAAGCCAAAAGGAGTAACTTCAAAAGAAAAAAAAAAAAAAGTAATGCACAGAAGTAAGGATAAGAAACCATCAAGAACTAACATCAATCACCTTCCCTATCCTTTTCTCCCTTTCTGTCACATGAGTTTACAATGGAGTCCTTCACTATTTCTCTGACCTAACACTATTAACTACATCTTCCACAGTGAGGTTTCGAGGCCAGTGGCATTTATGCCATCATCAGGGAGGAAGTGTCTTTTGGCCCAGATGGACCAGTGATTTGTTTTGTTTGTTTGTTTCTTTATCTGTTTGTTTTTAAAGAGAGTACAAATTAAAATTAAAACAGAAAATAAAGGAGCTGGCCAGATAGCTCAGCAGATTAAAGCATCTGATTAGGCACATGCAGGGGCCAGGGTTCAATCCCCAGGCTGCAGTGCCAGTCCCGCCCCTGGGGTGTGCTGAGATGGCAATTGAGACTGGGTGTGGTGTTGTGCCCACCTGTAATCCCAGCTCTTGGGAGGCTGAAAAACAGGAAGGATCACTATGGAGTCTGATCTGTGTAGTGAGACCCTGTTGACCCTGCACTAAATACATAAAAATAAATAAAAATGAAACAGAAAAAAAAACAAATGATACAGATTTTCACTTAACGAAGTAATATGAATGTCACAATATTTGCTGTAATACAGTGTTGTCTTCCAACCAGCTACTCATATTATCAGATATATGCATGAAAAATTGGAAGAAAAATTTTTTAAAAAAGAAAGAAATCTATTTGGAAGAGCCCTGGCACACATGGCTACTCCCACACCATAAGCCACACCTCCGTCACTTTGGTGATTCAATACCCTGTTAGTTGATTGTTTTATTTTTCCATGTAAAAGCCCTTCATGAAATATATTCATTTATAATTAAAATGATCTTAAGCCTTCAAATCATGGTAGTTTCCTGCTTAGCCACCAGGAAGATCTGTAGTCTCAAGAAGGAAGTGAACTGAAGTGGTTCTCCATTGAACTGTGAAGCCAGCCGGGCTCCTCTGGGAAGTGAACACTGGGCCCAAGATTATCGCGCCACCTAGCGACCCACTCCTTCCTTCCTGTGCCTCCCTCCCTCTGAAGTGAGGGTGCCCAGCCATCAGCTAAATTATTCCATCTCACAGACTATGAATTTCAATAAATATACCATCTGTTCACCTTCTGTGTGGGAGTTCAACCATCTTCTTGGCAGCAGTATTATTCTTCAGTAATTACCTATGTCTTTGTCACCTCTCATTGAGCTGCAGCAGCCATCTCTAACACCGTTTTCTATAGATAGGACAGTCTCTACGGCTGGGACACAAAACAATACCTACACTTCCCATGGTGGGGAGAAGGGCTGGAGGCACATAGGGAGTGAACCCACAACCCTGCAAAATGAGTGGGCTTGCCTTTGAGCTGTGGAGCCGATCTAAAGAGCCACAATTTGTTCTGTTGAGATAAAAAGATTAGAAGAAAGGAAAGGTCACCTGGAAAGAGCCCCCAGCTCTCAAGAGACTTGGGCTCTGCCCCCAGCTCTGCCCTAACCTGCTCTGCGATTGTGCGTGTAAGCGAGTGTTCCCTCTGGACCACAGTTTCTTCTTCTGACAAGTGAGGAGATTGAAACAGGTGTTGCTTGCATTTATTTCCCCCTTAACTCTGAAGCCACCATATCCAAGTGGATGGAAGACGGGAGCCTCCTGAGCAGCCCCACCCAGATGCACCAACTGGCCAAGCTCTGCTGAATTGCGAAGTAAAATTACAGCTAAAAAAGAAAAATGTCACAGCCACCAAAGTGGCCTTTAAAATTTAGTTTCTCCTTCATGACAGTTTCTTACACTGTGTACAAGAGGAGGAAATAAAAGCCTAAAAAGGCTAATTTACTCAAGGTTAGTCCTAGAAAAATGGAGGAGCTGGGGCTTAGCCCATGTTGAGTGATCCCAAACCCCAGGCTGTTACACAGCGCCATATTGGATAGCTTCGTTTAAAAAACAAAACACCAAGAGAAGGCCTAGAGGCAACAGAAAAAAATACAAATGATACAGATTTTCACTTAACGAAGCAATATGAATGTCACAGTATTTGTTGTAATACTACAAGTCTGATCTGATGTGGTCCACACCACACCACATTGCCAAGAAAAGTACGCCTGTACATCTTCCCCTAAGAACCTAACTCCACAGCCCTACCTCCACACTGGCTCGGCCCCAGCTACTTGCCGTGCAATGATGCGTCCCAACAGCCTTGCTGTGGCTGTAACAGTGCTATACACTCCGCAGATCATGTTCATGCTCTCTCTCGAAACATCAGAACCCCACATTCCCCAGTGGCCCTTGGAATTAGATTGGGCAGTCAGTGAGGGATTGAGCTCTGACGAATAGGATGTGGAGAAAACTTCTAAACACCTCTGGAGTGTAGACTTAATATCCTATTTGCTACTCTTTCCCTCCAATGCAGGCAGCTGGAAGCAAAGCCTCAGAATAGCAGTCACTAACACTGAAAGAAGCTGGTGGAAGCTGGTTCCATCCACTCTGAACTGTGGTGACCTGAAGGAGAAATGCTTTATTTCATGTTCCACTAGAGATTTTGGGTTTTTGGTAAAGTAGCCAGCAACTAGTACCTGGACAATAGGAATACTAATGGCACCTTAATTTTTGCTTATCAGGTATCCAATCCTTTCTGGTCTGAAGCTCCCACCAAGTCCATCTTCTATAGCACCTTGATTTCTCTGAACTTCAGAAAAGGAAGCCACCTCCACACCACAGGTTAAAGCTCTTTCAATGTCCACTGAGCCAAATGAGAAAAACTCCTGGACTGTATTTTAAGGAGAAATTTTTTCCAATGGTCAAACCAAGCTGGATAAGGCAAGTCTGGCTCTGCAAGGAGGTCATCATCACAGAGAATTCATCCTACAATAAAGACAGCGTGTGGTACCACAGAGCCAGGCGCAGGTAGGCTATGGGAAGAAAAAGGGGCGAGAGAGTAGAGAACGCAGACGGCAGAGCAGAGGGGGGAAAGGGGCAGGAGGCGACCTGTGCTGGGGATCACACGGGAACAGAGTGGAGCAAAGACAGAAGTGGGTGTGAGATGTAAAATACAGGGTGCAGCAAGCAGGGACAGGAAGAACGGACAGCAGGAGAGAGACCCAGAGGGAGAAAGAAATGGGACCGGGAAGCAATGGCTGAGATGGGCAGGAGGAGGGAGTAGATAGCGGAAATGCTGGGGTTGGCCTCAGAGGCAGGAGCCAAGGGACATGGAGGCAGGAAAGAGAAGGGAAGAAAGGAGGACCAGGGATGGAGGGGTGGAGGCTGGGGAGAAAGAACAGAGACCTGGGAAGAGACTCAAAGAAGGAGGAGGCAAAGGAGAAGGGGAAGACCAGACGAGCGAGAGCCCTGAGTCCTCGCTCCAGCCACACTGGAGTGACCCTCAGCCCTGGTCTTCTCTCGGGAGATAGCAGCTTCTCTTCTGCATTTGTCCACTTGAGTCGGGACCCTGCCACAGGCCACCAGCTCAAGAACCTGTCCCTTTGGTTGCCCCACGTGAGTCACCCAGAGCTGAAACTCGCTCGGCTCAGGCTCCCAGGTACTATTTCAGCAGCAGCAGCTGCTGACCACTGGCCCAAATTTCTTCATATTTTCTAAAACAAACTTCAAAACAGATAAATCCACCTATATGTGTGAAAATCTGGACACATAACTAATTACATAACATAGTTGGCAAGAGCTAGTTGAATACCTTCTACCATAATGGGAATTTTCAGGATTCAGAGCATCTTTATCACTTGTTCTTTTAGTCCTTCCCAGTTGGCTCCTGGGTGCTGTCCTAAACCAGGATGACACTGTGTGGCTTTTTGGCTTGATTCCTCTCTCTCTCTCTCCTTTCTCTCTCTCTCCTCCTCCTGCTCCCCTTTCTTCTTGCCCCCCCCCCTTCTCCTGATGCACCCTGCCTTGCTGTTTTCCATGTCACCCTGGGAACGAGGTAA
>NDGM010690165.1:0-15679 GCA_002564305.1 Octomys mimax
ACACACACACACACACACACATAGAATTTGCACTCACGCAAATGAGACAGAGGCGTAGCATTGCACTGCAGTCTTGCAGGTGTGCTTCGTGTCTGGCTTGGTAGATTCTGGGTCCTCACTTCTTCGTCCAGACTGTTGAGATGATGGGAAGTGTGGGAGGAAGCCCTGGCCGGCAAGGAGGCAGGTGGAGGGGAAGCTCCCTGCCTCCCTTCCTGGAGCAGGTGGGTGCTGACTGACCTGACCCGGAGCTCGATTCAGCTCTTCTGCCTGCCTTGAGGTGGAACCTGTGGTGGTGCTGGCCTCTGCTCGGTGAATGTCTTGGTTTATGTTGCATTTCGGGAAGGTCACTTTCACCGGCCTTCGCAGATTTCCCAAATACAGACTCCTTGTACCACCTGGAAGCATCATGCTGGTCAGTCACTGTTGCCTGTTGCTGTCCCCTCTGTACCGCCGGTAAGGACCTCTTCCTGTGGTGGATACACAGTTTCCAAATTCTTGAAAGTTTAGAGTTTGCCATTGGCAACAAATGCTGCCCATTGTTTCCTTGAAGGGATAAAAGTGGCTGGTGCTGGAGAGGAGGCGCAGCTGGCCTCTGTTCATTCTTCCAAGCCAGAACGATGCCATGGGACAGGGGGCGCAGGTGGGTCACAGGTCAGTGGCTGGAACGGGCTTCTTCAGACCAGGGATGGTGGACCCTTTAAAGACCGAGTGCCCAAACTGACAGCCCAAACCCACTATTATTGCAAAGTCCTGACATTGCCATTAAACCCGAGCAGTGAGGTTTTAGTTTAGAAAAAACTAATTCCTACGTTAACATCTTTTGTCTGAAGAGAAAAACAGCACGCATGCCATAGGCTCGCCACCACTGCTCTAGTTGGTCCCTACCGAAGGAAGTGTGGTCTCATGGGGCAGGAGGGGGCGGCCTCCAGGGTGGAGACTTCATACGTGTGATGCCTTTTACTGCGTGCTTGGTATCAAGGGCGTACCAAGGACACTCAGCAAGAGTGCCTCTGTGCAGTGTGGAGAGCATGGCACCAAGCAGGGGTGTGGCTTGGTGTCTGTGCTTGGCTTGTGGTAAGATACCAGCTGTCTTACCCCTGCATTTATTTGCACGGAAAGTGGAATTTGTTTGCTCCATCCTCCCGGGCCCCACGTGTCCTTGTCCTAGTACATAAGCGGGCTCACAGCATAGGCCATGAAGCCAGCCTGCAGAGGCAGGGCCTGGGCATTGGGTTTCTAAATGGTGCTGTAGGACTTACTGGCAAACTGGTGTCATCTTAAACTCCCATCTCCCCCTTTGCATTGGAATTTAACGTCACATCCAGAATGAGAGTGGGCGTTGACCTTAGGCTCCTGTCTGACACCAGCTGGGGCCTCTGTCGGGTGGGCTCTGTTGCCCCCAGCCAGAGCGAAGGGGCTGTGAGTCTGGCAGGGAAGACGGATGTGCAGCTCTTTGTTTGCCCCAGCTTCAGCTGCCTTGCTTCTCAGGTTAGAGTGAGGTGTTCAACGATCAAGCTCAACATGGCATGCTGTGTGGGTGGGCTTCAGCATTTGGAAACCAAGGGGCTGATAATGCTCTTCCTCCTGCCTCCTCTGTCTTCAGCAATGGAGGAGTTAATAGTTGAGCTTCGCCTGTTTCTTGAGCTTCTGGACCACGAGTACCTAACGTCAACCGTCAGGGAGAAGAAGGCAGTGCTGACCAACATCCTGCTTCGGATACAGTCGTCCCGAGGTGAGCCTCCCCCTTCCGCTCCTTCCTGGCTTCCCTGTCACCTCTAATCCCACCACCTTCATTTGTTCGTCCTCCTGAGATCAGCGATTCATCAAGTTTCGGGGAAGGCTCCACATGTACCAGGTGCTGTCCGTCCGGGTGTAACAGGTGAAGCCTCTAGGAGCTCAGAGACCTGGGTGCCCCAGATCCCCTGACGGGACCCACAGCACCCCACCCACAGCTGTTCTTGTGCAGGTGCAGGGGACACATGGAGCAGTGAGGAGACGCTGCCCACCCCACCAGAAGGAGACAGACCCAGGAGCGTCTGGAAGCCCGTGTCAGGCTTTGTGGGCTCTTGCCCCGTGGGCTTCTCAGCCCATTCAGTCCTTAGCCCCTGTGCGGTGTTCTGTTAAAGGAAGCTGCCAGGGCACAGTGCCCACCCCACAGAGAGGGATGCCTCTTCCTTTCCCCAGAGAATGCTGGTGCCTCCTTGCAGGATGGGGGAGTAGTTCCGAGAACATCAGTGCCCACCCCATGGCTGGCATGGGCTGGAGACGACAGCCAGCAGTGGTCTTCTCTGCTCCTTACCTGGCGCTTTGGTTGTGGTTACCATTTGCAGGCTTTGACGTGAAGGACCATGTTCAGAGGCCAGAGACCACCAGCCTGCCGGCACCACCTCAGATGCCCCTGCCAGAGATACCTCAGCCCTGGCTGGTGAGTGGACTGACCCACCCCCTGGGCGTGGCAACCGGGGTATGACAGACACCAGCTCTGGAGAGCTAAGGCCTCGGGGGCCCTGGACTCCTGCTAAGTTCTCGGGCCTGGAGACTGCCGGTGACCACGGCGGGGTCCTCTAGGCACAGTTTCTCCGCAGGAAGCAGATCTTTCCTTGCAAAGCAATGGAGCTACAGGTCCTTAGAAGGGGGTTCCTACAGCAGGTTAAGAAAAAAAATGAAAACAAAAAATAAACTAAAATTCTGGGGACTCTGGCTAGCCAAATAGGCCCTGAGGGCAGGAGCCGCCAAGTTTTAACTCTGAGTTCGTCGGTCTGAAACTTGGGCAGTCACGGGCAGAGTGCCTGCTGACCAAGCATTCTTGCATTGCGAGAGAAGACTGTGCCTTCTTCTGTGATGTGTAGTTTATGTCTGTGGCATTTGTTTAGGGTTTCCCTTTCCCCGCCTGAAGATGTGCACACGCAGTTCTTCCTGTCTGCTCACGTGGGGAAGCTGACCTTGCTCCAGGCTGGGGCGAGCTTGGTGGCCAGCCCCGCTCTGTATCTGCCTGTGACATAGCTCGTCCAACACGAGCCAGGGCAGGCAGATGGGCACTATTTGCCTGTCTCCCTGGAGCCCTGGCGTGGGGCCCAGCGTCCAGCAGTGCTCACGGTCACAGGTAACCAGGCAGGAGCCCGGGGCTCGGCGGTCTCCCAGCACAGAGCACAGGCCCGGCCTATTTTCTGTCACTTTCAGAGGTCGCAGGCCCGGAGCCCCCGGGATGCCTGAGGCCTTGCTTAGTGCCACTGTTCAGTGCTGTGCATTCTGTTCCTCTACACTGGATTTGGGTCCTACGACCTGATAAAGATGAAGATGAAAACGAAAAGCCAGCCCAGGAAGTACAAGCAGGCAGGCACCGTGCCCGTGCAAGCTGGGGAGGCTGAGAGAACGGGCGCCCGGGGATGGCGCCGGAAAGCTGGCACGGAGCTCCAGAATTCCACTCCTAGCTGACTCGCTCACACCGAATTGGGCTGTTTTTGACTTTCCGGCTCTCTTGACTGAGGCTTCCTCATCTCGGGGAAGCCGTAGCTCCCCTGGGCGCCCACTTTCCTTTGGTTTATTTGTGCCATAGTCAGTAATGGGAGCGTGAGTTTTGAGAGTAAAGCCGACTCCAGCCATGTGCTTCACGTGGCAGGGTGTTCGGTGGGTGCTTCGGAGTGGAGCCTGTCGGCTGCGGATGGTCAGCGTTTTGTGGACATGTGGACATTGGTCAGGGCACTGTGCAGGGGGCTGGGGGCGTCTTCACCCCAGTGGGTCAGCCAAGTGTTTGCTGACACAGCTCCCCCTCATTGTTCTGAGCAGGTTTTAGAGAACAGGTAATTGGGGGCATGAACCGTCACGCAAGCCAGGGCTGCCTCGGTGACAGGCCCAGGCTGTGGTCTTTGCCCTCTCGGCAGACCTAGAGCATCGTGGGTGAGGTGGAAAAAGAAGCTGCACCTCATAAAGACAGCCTAGGGCCACAGGGCCCCTGGGCCAGGGTCATGAAAGGACCTTGGGGTGCTGGGGCCTCGGGTTTGGGTGGTCGCCACGGGGCACCGTGCTCTGCAGACAGAGACATGGACTTGGCCAGCGCGGACTTCCTGGTGTCCAGTTTGCCCCAGTTGCTTGTCATCTCCCACGCGTTGGGGCCACTGTGGCAGCTGGCTGGCGCCCGTCTGGTGACAGGTGTTGAAAGTGAATGCCACCTGTGTGCTAGTTGTTGTGTCCTGAATGCTTTAAGAGGTAGAGTGGTCTTGTCTTCCTGTCGGCGCCTCCAAGGCGTTCCGAGGTCATTCGCTATCTCTACATTCTTCCTGTTGAACTGACCTGCGAGCTTTGGCAATGACTCCCTTTAGGCTTCTTGTGTCTCTCGAGTCACGTAATGTGTAGAAAACACCGCCAGCTCCAGGCCAGGGGGCACAGCAGCATAGGCCCTGTCTGTATGGGGTGTTCTCAGAACAAGAACAACACTGGGCCTAGAAGCAGGAATCCCAGCTCCGCAGGGCTGAGGAAGAAGAGAAGATGATGCATGGCACCTAGCCAGGACTTTCTAGAAACCCGTCAGCAGCAGGAGGTTCCCCAGCACTGTCTGCCCAGCACCTGTGGTATCAGTCCTTCGAGGCCTTGGGCCTCAGTTTCCTGATTGTGGAGACACAGCAGAAGCACTGACATCTCAGTGTCATTGGGTGACCGAGAGAAAAACCCTAAAATGTCCCAGGATATGTCTGGCCCACAGCAGGCACACAGTGAGCAGCAGTTACCATTGTGATGTTGTTGAAAAAATAGCAACAGTGGCAGCAGCCAGCGCACCACCCTGCACGAACACCATGGTTACTATTGCTGCGACCCTCAGGAAACGAATCCTGCAGGGACCCCCTGGAGAGCAGCGAGGTCAGCCCCACAGGTTTATGATCTCAGAGACCTGGCACCCACTGACAAGGACCTGGAAGGGGCGCTGATAAAGCCAGAGCCTTTCTGCGCCTCCCCTGGCCTGACCCTAGCCACCCACGGTGTCAGAAGCTGCTCTGTGCAGGCCCCCAGGGACCCGGGAGCTTGGGCGTGGAGTCCTGACCCTTTCCGGGAGGTAGAAGTCTTCTTTGAGCGGTATTAAAGTCAAAATAGTTTTGATATTTTAAAATCAAGTGGAAGTGCCGTGCAGGCACCATGTGCAAGGCAGAGGCGGCCGTTGCTACGCCCTTAGAGGCGCCCTTTCCATGAGCGCCCTTAGCTGCTGCACTGCGCTGCACAAGCTTTGCGGACGGGGTCGGGAGAGCTGAGGGTTTCACTCAGCGCTGGCTTTGGAGATGGCAGAAGGGCGACCGCGCTGCGCCGTCCGCACTTGCCTGGGAGGCAGCAGCACGGGAGCCTCTGGGAACCTCCTTGGGCAGCGTTTCCTCCTGTGAACAGTGGACCCTTGTGGTCGGGTATCCCAGGGGAAGTAGTGAGGGGTCCCAGAGCCTGGGTCTCAGCAGGTTGTTCCAAATGTGTGGCCCTGAGGGTTAGACAGGCCATGTTCCAGGGTCCCTTGATTAGAAGTCTCCCCCACCTTCTCCAAGTGCTCAGGGAGGGTGTCTGCCTGGGCTGTAACTGGCAGCTACTCATCAGCCTCCCTGAGGCTGCCCCAGGACGAGAATAATCCGGTCACATCAGCACAGAAAGCCGGAACACCTGCTCCTCACAGACAGCAGATTCCCGAGTCAGACCCTTCCTTCCAAAAGCAGCAAGCAGGATTTTAACCCATGTGGCCCCTACCCAGGCCCTGCTTGGCAGCGTGAGGCATATTTGGCTCCATTTTATATCAGGCTCTTTAGGAGGCGGTGGAGGTCCTGGGAGTAGCCAGGCGTGAGATGGCCGGGTGGCAGTGGCCCACCCCCGGAGAACCGCCTCTGGGTGGGAGCACCGGGAATAGGGTCTGTTTGTCCAGGGCGGGGCAGGGCTGAGGAGAGGGCTCTGGGTGTCTGAGCCATGAGGTAGCTGGAGGTCTGGGTGCCGCACTCCTCCTCCTCCCTTCCTTCACCCCTCCTCATTCCCCACTTCTGCCTCCCCCCTCCCCTCCCCCTTTCCTCCCCCCCACCTCTTTTCCATGTCTTCCTCCTCCCCTCTTCCTCCTCCTCCTCCCCCTTTCTCCTCTTTTCCCTCCCTCTGCTCTCTACCGCTTCCTCCTCCTCCCCCTCTATCTCCTTGCCCACTTTCCCCCACCTTCCTCTCCCTGCCTCCCCCTCCAGCTGGCAGGCCGGAGGAGCAGGCTGGATTGTCTGGGCCGTTAGTCATCCACCCAGGACTCCTTGGAAAGTGATGGAATCGCACATTCTAGAGATTACATAAAAATAAAAAAACAGCAAAACCCCCACAGTTTCATTGGAACACTGTCCTACTTGGATGCTTAACTTGGTAGGTCTTTAATTTGGGCCTCGCTGTGTTCTGCTCTCTGTAACATCCTTCTTCCCATGTGGTCACAAAACAGAGGTGCGTGGGATGTTGCCCTCCTGGGAGAGTCTGAACCTAGACAGACCGGGGCCTTCCAGCCCTGTCCTGTCATCCCTGAGGGTCTGGTTTTACACAGGACGAGTTAGGGCCTGGGCCCCAGTTTATGCCTCTGCACAGCATGGTGTCACAGGACTCCCCTTGCAGAGCGCCGTCCCGAGGGGCCGATGTCACCTGTGACCCGCGCACTGCACCCAGCAGGACCGGGGTCTGGAGAGTGTGGCCCTGGGGGGCCTCTTCTCTTAGCAGAGGGAACCGGGGAGAACCAGCAGGCGCTGTGGATATTCAGTGGGAGAAGTGGATAGTGTGGGTAGAGGAGTGAGTGCTCTCCAGAGAGCAGTGTCCAGTCAGGAGCAGCTCCTCGAGGATGGGATTCGGGCCGGCCTCCCACTCACCATTGGTGCAGGTTTGGGATCCAGGCCTCACCATGACAGTGACTGCCATGGCTGAGTGGCCTTAGAGCCCAAAGGGTTCTGGAGAGGCCTGCAGGGACGAGCAGGAGCCTTCTGCTGCCTCTGGAAGGCAGCTCTGCACTGATCTCTGCCATGTCCTTCTCCCTCAGCCTCCTGACAGCGGGCCCCCGCCGCTGCCAACGTCTGCCCTCCCGGAAGGCTACTATGAAGAAGCCGTGCCGCTGAGCCCCGGAAAGGCCCCGGAGTACATCACGTCCAGTGAGTGTCAGGCCCACGGGCATGGGTGGGGCAGGCCTTGCCCAGTGAGGAGTGGCTGGGCCCTGCGCACCAGCACAGCCATGGGGGCAGGGTGACCTTGGCCTCCAGGGCAGCAGCGGTGCAGCGAGGGTGCGAAGAGGCGGGGGTGCAGCCCGGTGCCCACGCCAGCAGATCTTGTGTCGTGGAAGTTCACCCGATGAGGTGTACCCTTCGGGCAGCAGACTGGTGGCTCCTGTTCAGGGGTACTGGCCCCACCCCAGCCCCATAGCCTTCGGCCAGCCCGATCCCTCCCACACCTGTGCCAGGCTGCTGGCCTGGCAGAAGTGACTGCATGCAGAGCAGGGGCCTCTCAACTGCAGGCTTTTGTTTGTCTCTTTTTTGGGGGAGAAAGATTCTGCTGGAAAGCTTGTGCTGGAGTCCTAGCTTTCTCGCTGATAACCTGTGGTGCCTGTGGTAGCGCTGGCTTCGGTACAGGTGCCAGCCGAGGCAGAGAGCTGGACAGTCGTCTCCAACTCGCTTTGAGTGGCCTCACAGTCTCCTGCTGGGCAGGCGCCCTGTCGCAGAGAGAACTTGCACCGGTGTTGGTGTCAGCCGAGGGAGCCCACTTGCTGCCTGTGAGAATAGTGAGGGCTGCCCTCCAGGCGTGTCCCTGGGCTGCCACCTCACGCCACCTCTTGCCCGTGCGGCACTGCAGAGGCTCCCTCCCCCCGGGTCCACACGAGTCACCTCGAGTGTCTGTTCCATGGAGAGGCGGTGCTTTCCAGTCTTGGCTGCACAGCGCATGGCCTGGCTGCCCCTCACAGCAGACTCTGTCTCAGTGCTGGAGGGCGACTGTCACGGCAGCATTCCCCAGGGGTCCTTTTCTGGGGCTGGGTAGGAGGGGGCAGCCCCCGGCCGAGCACGTTCCCACCCACTGGTCTTGGGTCACCTTGCCAGGCCACGCCCTGTCAGTCAACACTGTGGCCCTGCTGAGCAGGGCACACCTCTGATTCAGAGGCCAGGGTGTTCAGGAGTTGAGATCTGCAGGGGGAATGTCTCACTTTCTCTTCCACTTTGGAACCCTTTGGCAGAAATCAGGCCATGCATTGCCACAGCCACTGTGGGCCCGTGGCCAGAGCCGATGAGGACACAGCAGCGCAGGGCCTGGCGCTGCCCAAGCCTTGTCACATCATACTCCTTCCTTTTGCTGGCAGTGAGGGTGCCGGAAGCCTGGCGCTGCCCTCTCCCCTCCTGACGAGCTCTCAGGGCCACAGCCCAAGGTGATCCTGCTTGGCTTGGGGACCTTGCGTCTTCCTGCCAGGAGCCCCTGGTGGCAGGTGTGTGGCCTGAACCTCTCAGCTGCTGCCCTGCGAGCCCAGGTGCTGCCTGGTTTGATGGGTACAGCCTTCCCAGCCTTGAAGACCTGAGCCAGGCCTGACCTGCCACCTTCTCAGGCAGCCAGGAGTTCAGAGCTGGTCCTTAAACCCCGACTCAGTTCTGGCTTTGAAAGAGGCCCAGGGGACATGGGGCTGGAGCTGGCCACTCTCCTCAGAAGAAGGCTGTTATTCTCTCCCTAAGGAGGGTGGCCTTGGGGAAGCGGCCTGGGGATGAGGATGGACAGGCTGGCACCTGTGTGTCCACACTCATGCCTTGCGGGCCTGTAGGAGGGGCTGGGAGTTGTTCTTGCAGCCATAGGCACCAGCCCACGTGGCAGCAGGGGCCTGGCAGCCACCTGTGCCTGTGACAGAGAGGACGTGGTCCCTTCTTCCAATCCTAGTGACACTCATTCTCCCCCAGCAGGATGCAGTGTCCCCTTAGAGAGCCTGTGACTTAGACCCCGAGACGCAAGGTTAGCCACCCGGGGCCCTGCTCCTGCACGTGGAGGAGGCCGGGCACAGGGCAGAAGGAAGTGTCAGCCTGCTCATGAACGTGTGAGAGCGAGGAAGGGACGGTTACAGGCTCAGTCCCCTCTGTTCAGCAATCAGTGGCCTCAGCCGATTCCCTTTAGCACCAGTTGTGTTCCCTTTGCCACCACTGCAGCCTCCTTGCTCAGCCATGGCTTGTTCTCCGGTGATGGTCCGAAGGCCAGCCCCTCAGGACTTACTTCCCGTACTGGAAGCCAAAGCGCCTCAGCTTTAATCACAGGCTGGGGTGGGGGCAGGGTCCTGGTACACTCCTCTGGCCCTGGAGTGGTCACAGCTTTCCCCGTCAGGATCAGCCCTTTCACCTTCTGGTCACCATGACACCTTCTCTTCCCAGGGCTTTCCAGGCCCGAGGAGCCTGGCATGGCCAGGGACAGATTGCTTCCTGCTCAGTGGAACCACAGGGCTGGTGCATCCAGAACCCTGGGATGGGAGGTCCCATTGTTGGGTGGGGGTCACCAGGAGCCACTACTCATGGCAGCCCTGTCCTTGGGCCTGGCAAGTGCAGGCCATGGGGGCAGGGCACACATGGCTGAGGACACTGGAGACCTGCTAGCCCCCCAAGGCATTACGAGGGCTGTCACTGTCGCTGAGGTTCAGACCTCGATCCTCTGGCCTGTCAAGCAGGCTTCTTCAGGCTGGGGCAGGGCTTGGGGGGCTGCCGTGCTTCATGTGAGGCCTGTGAGTCCCTTGCCTGGGCAAGGCTGCATGCGAAGGAATGAAGGAAATTCACTGTCATTGTCCCTCCCTGCAAGTAGTGGCCAGTGGTGACAACTCTTCTTGGGGGCAGCTGATAGGGACAGTGTCACGTGGTGGGGGTCGGTGCTGGCCTCTGCTGTTTGAGGGCTCAGGTTGTCTTCCTGAGTGGAAGGCCACACTCCCAAGTCCCACGCCCCCTCCCTCATTGCACCCACAGCCCCTTGTATGTGAGCCCCTGGGCCAAGAGTCTGGGAGGTGGCCGACACGTGTGGGTCATGGTGCTGGTCTGCTGAGGCGGCTTTGGTGGGCACTGGTCTGCACACCACACCGTGCCCTTGTGGGGTTCTGTGCCCGGGCCACGGGGTGCCAGTTTCCTATCAGGCTCCTCTCAAGTCCTAAGCACATAGCCGCGAAGCAGTGCTGGTGAATCAGAGCTCTCAGGAGGCTGCCGCATGACAGGAATGGGCCAGGGACAGCGAGAAGCTGGTTGTTTTGCCATTTTTCACATCTTTGGGATCCAGTGGCACCTGCTGTCACGTAGACCACACCCACCCACTTCCGTCGATGACAGAGTGCCCCTGTAGACACTCTGAGTGGGGATGGCGCGCCCTGCAGGCCTCTGTCGTCGTCACTTTTCCTGTTGCTGAGACGAGGTTAAAGGACGAAAAGTTGATTCAGCTCACGTTGTGCAGAGGTTTCAGTCCACACTTGGCTGGCTCCGAAGCAGGGTGGCCTGGCAGAGGGTCACTGCAGAGAAGTGGTTCCCGGCGGGCAGAAGGCAGCACAGCGAGGAAGAGAACCGCGAGCGACCTTAGCAGCAGCTTCTGCCCCACTGTGAATTCTGTCTAGACTGCTAGGATTAGGGCAGGGCCTAACCAATCAGTGGGCTGGTTCAGTAATTGCACACACTTAATCCCAGCATCGCACACTGCAGATCTAGCTGCCTCCGGAAAAGCTGCACCTAAGACTGCATGAGGCACTGGGGGGCGTCAAGACAGCCACAGCAAGTGCTCTGGCTGCTGAAGGAGTGCCTGACGCCCCGCTGCGCTGGCCGGTGACAGCACGCGCCTCGGTGCATCAGATGACCGCGCTCATGCAGGCGGCTTGGGCTGCATCCTGACCGGGTGTCTGGTGCTGAAGCCTTCCACCTCCTCAGGCTTTGGCAGCCAAAAGCAGTTTCCAAAACTGAAATAGTGACCTTCAAAGGATGCGATAGCTTGCTTAAAAATCCCCTGGGTCTGCAGGAGCATCGCCTGCGTTCCCTGCCAGAGGCGCCCATCCTCACGTCAGGAGTAGCTGGGCTTTGATTAGAGGAGTGGAATTTCCATGACAAGGAAGCAGCTCAGCCTCGGGATTAGGTGTTCACAGCCACCCGAGCTGTGGACACCAGTGGCAGCTGCTGCCTGTTCTTTAGGTAGGGTGTGGACAAGAGGCTGGCTTGACTTGGGGAGATCAAGGGCAGACGGAAATCCTGCAGACAACCCCCAGTCTACCTGTCTAACCTCCTCTGGACTCTGGTGCAGGTGACCAGCAGCAGGTGCTGGTGTTAGGGGTGCACCTCTCCCAGAACCCCACATGCCAAGGAGGAGAGCAGGCTTGGCCGTGGCTGGGAATCGTACCTGGGCCCTGGCTGACACTGACTCGGAGAGCGGCACCTGCTGGCTCCTCCCCTCTGATTCCTCGCAGGATTCTCTTGGGGCCGACCCTAGCCAGACTCCAAGGAAACAGAAGCAGGAGGCCTGCTTCACGCGGTCCACACAGGGCGAACACACTGGAGCTCCTGTTGGTATTTGGGTATCAGATTTGGTCTCTAGCTTCAGTTTTGCATCACCCTCCCCCTCGTCCTCCTGCCGTACTCACCTTCTTGGTGCAGGCAGATGTTGTGTGACGCTCACAGTATGGAACACGTTTGGCACAATGCCTGGCTGCTGTGGCCCTACTGGTGACTGTGGCGGCACAGGTGTGTGTCAGCCACTTCCCCGCTTTCAGGGCCACAGAGGTCTCCCGTGTCCTTCACATGGTCTTCGCAGTAGCACCAAGGAGGACCGGGTGGGGATGGTAAAGACACCGAGGCTCCCGTCGCGTGTGACCGCGCTCGAGAGTAGGCTGAGCCCAGCTGACCTGGCTGCTTCCGAACATGAGTCAGCCTTCCAGCCCGCCCGGAAGTGAGGCCTCCACTTTCCCATAGACACCTGAAGGAGTATCTCCAGAGTTTAGCTGTGGTTCCTAATGTGCCTCGCTTGAACATACTCCCACCGCATAGGATCCATCTCCCACTGGAGCGCAAGAACAAAGAAGGTGACCGTTTTCATGAGTCTGGCACCTCAGTGCTGAGGAAATACTTGAATTAAGGGCCGGCAGCTTCCACGGCCCCTTAGCTTTGTTCTGATTAGCCTGTGCTGAACTTTCGTTTTCTTTTTTTTTGTGGAACACCTAATCTGTGCCCATTTTTGGTGCTCAGAACTCTTGAAATGCAAGAGCAGGGAAAGCTGTGTATTAGTCAGCTTCCTGTTACTGTATGGGGAAAGCTGAACAGTCAGCTTTCATAGAGCGAAGGTTCATTTTGGCTGACACTGAGTGGCTCTGCGCCCTGGGCCTGTGGCAAGGGAAGAGTGGTATGTGGTAGACCCAAATCTCTCCCCTTAGGCTGAGAAGCCAAGAGAGGCAGGAAGAGGCTGGGGTCCCACAGTCCCCTCAAAGGCACACCCCTGTGACCCAGGGACCTCCCAGCAGGCCTTGCCCAAGGATTGCAGCCCAGACCAAGCTTCTACCCCAGGACCCTGGAGGGGATGCTCCTGCCTGAGCCCTTGACTCCTCTCCCAGCTGGTTCCTTCTCTGAAACATCCAGGTCAGACACCAGAGCAGCCCAGAGGCACTCAGGCTCTACCTGATCAGAGCCAGTGAGTGACAGAGGTGGGTGTCCCAGGGTCTCCCTGCCCCTACAGGGGACAGGCATGGAGAAGAGGCCATGCCTCAGGGCACAACCCTCTGCCAGGAGCTTGTGGGGCTCTGAGGGCATGTGTATGAGAAGGCCCCTTCCTTTCAAGGGGCTGCCCCCGATCTGCCAGGTGTGCACTGTGTGCCATTGCATTTATGCTCTTTAAAAAGCCGGGAATACTTTATAGTTAAAAATAACCATGTATCAGAGCATCCTGTGTGAAGTGGAGCCCGCATGATGGCACCCCGCCAGCACCTCTCGGCCTTTGCCCTGCATGCCCCCCTGCCGGCTGCACCCCACACCACTCATGGCAGCATCAGGAAGCTGGACGTTCCTCCCTCCTCACCTCCTGCATCTTCCTTTCCTGCTAGTGTGCCAAGCCCTAGCTGCTAGACAGGCGACTCCCTGGCATCGCAGCCCCACTGGGTCCGAGACCCCATTGCTGTGCTGAGCCAAGCAGCATGAGGCTTCTGTTCCCTTTATGGGCAACTGCAGAAGGCGATGTCGGAGGTGACTTTCTCTGCGGCCCCTTCACTCCGGGCTGCTCTTGTTCTCTGCAAATTGGCTGAAGCTTCCTGGAAGCAGCATAGTCCTGCTGTCAGGGAGGCAGGACGGCGAGCTCTCTGTCTCCGTAGAGTGGGCCTTGTCCCATTGCCCAGGATGAGAAGGAGCTGCCGGGGACATTCTTTGCTCTGCCAGTGTAAAATCAAGTGCCCCAGCTTCTGTCTCTGCCCTGGTTCATCGGGCTGTGGTCTTGGCGGACTTGTCTTTGGGCTTCATTCTGTCTGCCCATGTCCCTGCACGTGGGTCTGTCCTCGCTCTTGCCTCCACTTGTGAAATCTCCCTAGAGCTGGGTGTTCCAAAAGATAGCTGAGCTTGTGGGGGCCCAGAAGCAGAGATGGAGGGGCCCGAACAAACCGCTGTCCCCTGCTGGATGCCCAGCATCTCCCTTGGGGGCCGCTGCAGATGCCTGCCACACCCCCGCCACCAGGGCGTCTTCAGGGTCACCCAGCGGGCTCCTCGGCTCTTGCCAGAATCCTCCTTGAGTCCTTTCTGTCCCCAGGATCTGCTCAGGTTGTGCATCTGCTCGCAGCTCTGTGTGGGTTCTGTGCTGGGAAGTTCTGGTGCAAAGGCAAGCACTTGCCTGGGCAGTGACCCTTTCAGAGGTGAAGTCAACCTTTGCCCTGCATGCCCCCCTGCCGGCTGCACCTCTGAGGGGAAGTCAGGGGGATCAGATGCTGGTGGCAGCCGGCTCCTGAGCAGCTACAGGTGCTGATGCCCTGGTGATGCCCCGAGAGCACCCCAAAAACACCCCAGCACACACAGCTTGGCTCCAGAGACAGGGCTTCCTGCTGTTCGTGTCCCCTCCAGGAACTCTGCTGTCACACCCAGCAGATGGTCTCCCTTCTCTGGAGTATAGGGGTCGCCGTGGCATCTACAGCATGAGGCCTAAGTTAGGCCCCGGGGGACACAGAAGTGGGCATTTGGCCAGGCGTTCTTGTGCTCCACATGCTATGACAGTGCCCGCTTTGAGGCTCTGCAGGCTGGAGTCCCAGATGGGGTGGTGGCAGCATGGCCTGGCTCTGTGCAGGCCTCAGCCTGCCTTGTGGGTGCTGCTGTGTCATGGTGTCTCCACATGGCACAGTAAGCCATGCCCCTCTCGAAAGGCCGCAGGTCCCATCGGGTTAGCATCCCACTACACTTGTGGCCATCTTCAGCCGGAGTTACCACCTGGAAGCCCCCTCTCCAAACAGAGTCACAGTAAAACTAGAGCTTGCACAGCTGGGTGCTAGGG
Organism: Octomys mimax; assembly: GCA_002564305.1. NCBI lineage: Eukaryota > Metazoa > Chordata > Mammalia > Rodentia > Octodontidae > Octomys > Octomys mimax. Next base: position 14,452 of record NDGM010690165.1, read on the forward strand.
TGGCCCCATTCTGTCCATGGCCTCAGTGTGCGGTATGCAGAGAGGACTGGGTGGAGGAGGCATCCTGTACTGATGTGCCCAGAGATGGGTGCATTTGCCCAGGCAAGGCAAGAGGGAGCGGGGCCTTGGCAGAGGCCCAAGGAGATGGAGAGTGTGGCACACGCTTGGGGAACTGAGCAGTGTGTGCAAAGTGGGGTGCACTTCTGGGGGTTGGGGGAGCAGAGAGCTGGCCCAGCTGGCCCCGATTCTCCAGTGCTGGGATGGGCGGGCTGCGGCTGGGACGCCTCAGCACCAAAGTGTGGGCACAGGACAGCAAAGGGCCACACAGAGAGCGGGTGCAAGTGCTCGCTATGGGCCCGGCAAGTGTCCAGGACCGGGTCCCGCCAAGTGTCCAGGACCGGGTCCCGCCAGTGTCCTGCACACGTGCAGCTGTCTGGAGATGGTTGTGTTTCTGTGGTCCAAGTCTTTGAGAGGGACAGGTGCTGCTTCACAGGGAATCCCATGGAGACAGAAGTGCCACCACGAGCCCCCAGCCCGCAGGTGAACCCTAAGCTCAGGCCCTCCTACCCTGCCTGCCCGTCTCTTCGCAGATTATGACTCAGACGCCATGAGCAGTTCCTACGAGTCCTACGACGAGGAGGAGGAGGATGGGAAGGGGAAGAAGGCCCGGCACCAGTGGCCCTCGGAGGAGGCCTCCATGGACCTTGTGAAGGACGCCAAGATCTGCGCCTTCCTGCTGCGCAAGAAGCGCTTCGGCCAGTGGACCAAGCTGCTCTGTGTCATCAAGGACACCAGGCTGCTGGTAAGGGACGGGCAGTACGCTGCTGTGTGGCCACTAGAAGGCCCGTCGCGCGAGAAGGGGCACCCTGGCGCTCAGCAAGTGCGGTGCCCGTTGGGCAGCGCCAGGGTCAGGACTGAGCCCAGCGCGAGCCGAGTCCGCCCAGCACCAGCCTGTCTTCCAGGATGTGGCAGGACTTCCAGGCTGCTCCCCTGACTTCCGGGCTGCTGGCCTGACTTCTGGGCTGCTGGCCTGACTTCCGGGCTGCTGGCCTGACTTCCGGGGTGCCTGCTCCCCTGATTTCTGGGCTGCCCCCCGACTTCCGGGGTGCCTGCTCCCCTGACTTCCGGGCTGCCCCCTCGACTTCCAGGGTGCCTGCTCCCCTGACTTCCGGGCTGCCCCCCCGACTTCCGGGGTGCCTGCTCCCCTGACTTCCGGGCTGCCCCCCCC
>NDGM010690194.1:0-11784 GCA_002564305.1 Octomys mimax
CAGCACTTGGGAGGCTGAAAAAAGGAGGATCACTACGAGTCTGATCTGTGTAGTGAGACCCTGACCCTAGAGATCCTGGAGACCCTGTACTAAGTACATAAGAAAGAAAGAGACAGGGACAAGGGGGGAGGGGGAGGGGAAAGGGGAAGGGCAGGGAGGGAGGGAGGGAGGGAGAGAGAGAGAGAGAGGCAGGCTCAGGGGATAGTTGCTTGTCACACAGGGATGGGGGTGCCCAGGATGGGAGCTCTGGGACACACGACTGTGGCAGAGCCTGCAGAGGTGCTTCGAGTAGGACTCGGGTGTAAGGCCATCCCCAGGAAGAGTGGGCCCTGGGGAGGGTGCAGGTGGAGTGTGTGAGGTCCTTAAGGTGGAGTTCAGCCCCCGTGGGCCCTGGAGTGTGACACGTGGCCCAAGCAACTGGGCCAGGGACATATAGCACCGTGACCAGAGTCCTGGGACCCAAGGTAGGGGCAGGAGAGCGAGCCCCCTGCTCCCAGAACCTTCAGGGACACAGCAGCTCTGAATCTGAGCTCCTTCCCACTGCAGGGAGTTCCAACCCCTGCACCTTCTGTCTCCACACTGCCCCCTGGAGGAAGCCCAGAGACTGAGCTCAGGAGAAGGTAGACATTTTGACTGGCCTTTTCCTATTTTTCTGGCCAAGGGAATCCTGATTTTGTTCAGAGCAGCAGGTAACAAATCTTGCCACACCACCAGTTGGTCACTGTTATGACCACCCTATGCTCCTTTGTCAGATTCTTTTGTTCCCAGCTTTTTTTTGACCTAGCTTCAGGCCATAACATATAAAGAACAGGGTGCGGGGACTTCTCGGAAAGCTTTTGTTTCTCCATAAAAAGGCACAGGTGTGACAGAAGAGTTTTCTTAAGTTGTTTTTCTGTTTTTTAATGCACAGGAGCAATGACACGATGTCTGGTGCTACAGCAGCTATCCTGTAACCGTGTGACCCAAGGTTAGCATAGAAGACAGTGGGCAGAGAATAGAAAACCTCACCAAGCTTTCAAACCACCATGAGACTACCTACACCCAGGGTCCATAATGGATCAATAATTATTCCATTTATGAGTTGTTGGATTCTGTTACAGCCAAGCACACTGGAGAAGTACTGAGTTGGAGCTGCTCACTGTGAGCATTTGTAAGGCACCGGGCTCGGTGTCCCATGCATGACAGATGTTCAACAACAGCGGTGGTGCTTGCCAATGTGCGCACGCTCATGTGTGCAGGCTGCTTGCACAGGTGGGTGGATGGTGGGCATGTGTGTAAACGTGTGCAGGACTCTAGTGTCAGGTTGGCTTGGGCTCTTTGCTTGGCTCTGGCCCTTGGGCCACCACCTGAAACTTGCTGTCACATGTGCAGGTCCCTTGTCTAAACAAGCAGGGTGCCGATGGCTACATGTGCAGGTGGGGAAACCGAAGCTCAGGGAAATGTCAAAGCAGAGGACCAAGAAACGGTGGTGTAGGCGAGCCCCACAGCGCAGCGCAAGCCTGCAAGTCCCGGCCCTAGTGCAGATGACCCCTGGAGGCTGCGTCCCCAGGGAGTAGGGGCACCGCCCACTCCTTCACAACAGCGCAGCTCCCTGGGGTCGGCAGTGGCCTTGTGGCTGTGAGCTCAGGCTCCCCTGAGGACAGGGGTCCGCTGGGACCACCAGCTCCCTCACTGAAGGGCTCCCTTCTCAGCCCGTGCTCCAGGCCTCGCCTCTCCTCTGTACCGGAGGCCCAGGGAACACTGCCTGCCTTGCCCCCCTCCAGCCTTGAGCCACAAGCCCCGTGGTCCCCCGCAGACCTGGTGTCCTTTCCTCGCGTCCTTCCCCAAGGGAGTCTTGGCCCCAGCTTAGGCCCTGGGCCAAAGAGTCATTAAAACAAAGCACAGTCAAGGAGAGAGAAAAATTGCTCTTCTGACGGGGAGAGATCCAAACACCATCACCCGCCAGGGCCACTGGCTGCCTCCCAGGAGCTGAGTACGCAGGAGCAGGTGGCCAGGAGCCCAGAGGAGGGCAGCCTGTGGGGGGCTCTTGGGGAGCCCAGCTATGTTGTAGTGAGGTCATGAGTGAAACCCCCACCCCTTGAGGACTGTGACCTTGCAGGTTGGGACCCTCACTGGAAGGGCCCACAGGCGGAGGCCAGCCCAGCCTCTCATGGGACCTGGGACTGAGCAGAGTCCTGAGGAAGGGACAGGCAGATCCTATGGAGCCCTGGGCCTCAAGGGCTTTTCCTGCTTCCCTGTGGTCCCCATGCTTGTCCTGGACCTGGCCTCTAGGAGACACAGGAGCAGTAATGATAGAGACCTTAGACACCTTCACCTTGTCAGCTCCCAGCTTGGGAAACTGAGGCTCAGAGTGAGAGCCCTGCTGGACTTGAGACCTGTCTAAGTAGGGTCAGAGGCCAGGGCAGGACCACACATCTCCTGGCCTTCCCTCATGCCCTTCTCAGCTAAACTGTGCTGCCTCCACATGGGGACCCTTCTGCCAGGGGCCTGTGAGGAGGCATTGCTATTGCCCCTCATGTACAGATAAGGGTGGGGAACAGAGGGGCCGGGCAGCAGACCCAAGGCCACAGAGCAGACAGGCATTGGAGCAGGCTGCATGCTGGGATGCCCAGCTCTAGAGACAGTGAAGGTAGCCTCCAACAAGGGCAGATAGAAGCAGCCAGAGTCCACCCTTCTCTGCTCACTGCCCAGGTGCCTGGGCCTGGCCCAGAGGACACCATGAGCATCACACTGTCAGAGACCCCGGCCTCTCCCTCTACCCAAGCACCGAGCTGATCTTGCACCCACAGAGGGCCTCAATCACCCTCTGCTCCTTTGTAAAACCAGCTGCTGTCCAGTGCCTCAGAAACCCCTCCTTGCCAAGTACTGCAGCTGGGGGTCCAAGGCACAGAGCCTGTGGTAGTTGCCAGGGTAACAGCAGCCCAAGGCCTTTGGAGGCTGTTGAGCGTGGGCAGGAAGCTGGGCTGCTGGGGAGGCAGAGCCCTCCATCCGCTTCAGCTCTGAGGCAGGAGAGGGGCTGGGAGGTCTCTGGGGGTGCACTGGTGTCTGCAGCCTGGAAGGCTCAGGCCAGTGCTGTGGGGGTGCGGTGCGAATCACACAACCCCTTCCTGGAGCACCTGGGGGGAAAGCTTGGGGATGGGGATGGACTGCCTTGCCTCAAACCCCACTCCAGTCCCAGCCTCTGCCAGGCCACAGCCTTCGCTTCGTGGCTGTGTCCTTGTCTCTCACAGGGACACAGTCCTCTCAGGACACGGTCCTGTGACTTTATTTAATCACCTTTTTAATTGTCTTCCAATATAGTCACATCCTGAGGTACTGGAGATTAGAGCTTCAGCATAAGTATTTTGAGGGGGACTCAATTTGGCCCACAACAGGGCATAATCTGAGTGTTTGCCTCCTATCTCCTGCCTCCTGTGAAGATTATTCATTACAAAATCATCCATCAAGCCTGGTCCCTGCCACCATTCTACATTCAATAGCCATAAATTCACACTTCAGGGGTACCCAGGCCCATGCCAAAGAAATTCAGGGCCCTGAATCCCCTGGCCAGCTGAGGGGGGTCCTAGGCTAAGGTGTGGCCTCCCAGGCCTGACTCGTCCAGTCTCCCCACTCTGCCCTGGGGCCCTCCTGCTGCCACAGAGCCTTGTTTTTGAGATGACTTATCTGGGGTGAGTCAAAGGTGTAATCTGAGCTTTTGAAGAAAAGGGGCAAGATGTTGGCTTCTACAGTCCACTGGATCTCCCCTGTGGCCTGCAGGAAGCCACGCCACCCATCTCTGTGGCCAGACCTGTGCACTGGCTTGCTGTGGTGACCAAGGGAGACAGCTTCTGGCCCACGCTGCTCCCATGGGTGCATCTGAAGCGTCTCTGAGCCAAAGAAAATCCCAGATCTCAGGGCAGCTTCCCTTCTTTGCAAAGGGTCCAGGTATCTGCTCTAGTGAGGTACTAGAGGGGAAGGGGTGGGGCCGGGCCAGGTGATCCCTGTTCCCTTGAGGACTGAGAAATACCAGGCCCTGTGTGGTATTTCTTTTGAAATTTTTTTTGAAATTTCATCCTGCTGTGGGATTGCTCCGTCTTGGATCAGAGACTCTCAGAGGTGAAAATTCAGAGCTGGCCTGGTGGTGCGAGGCTAGGACCAGAGGATACAAATCCGAGCCTGGGTAAGTCAGTGACTTGTGAAACCTTGTCTCAAAAAAAAAAAGAAAGAAAAGAAAAAGTGTGTGTGTGTGGAGGGACTGGGAATACAGCTCATTGTGAAGGACCTGGGTTCAGTCTCCAAGAGTGCAAAACGAACTAAGAAACCAACCTTGGCCTTCGGGTCCAGAAAGCCCCTTGCACACAGCAGGAGGGGTCCCAGGGCTGCTGGGCTGAGGGTCTGCCTTGGGGCTGTGCTGTGCTCTGCTGCTTCTCTCCGGGAAAGAAGGAGGCCACAGCAGGAAGCCAATCTCTGGGTCCCCTATCTGCCACCTCCCCATGGCCTTCTTTTGGCAGCCCTTTTTTTCTGGGTTGCAAGCGTGGGTAGGACTGGAAGGTGTTGGAGGTGTCTAGACACTAGGATGCTTCACCAGAGCCCTGGCAGAAGCCAGCGCCAGGTAGGATGAAAACCTGCTTGCTTGTTCCTGGGGAGCCCCGCTCCTGCGACCTGCAACTTCTGCAGTCCTTGGTGTGTAGGGCCTGTACACATGCTTACCTTGCCTGTCCCATCTCTAGGGACGGCACTGAGGAGAGGCGAGGACCAGGAGACTGCTGAGTCCCACCCTCGCTCCTGGCAGCTGGGCTTGCTTTTCAGGGAGGTGGGAGACCCAGGTGGCCCTGCCAGAGTGAGGGCGGGGTCCCTGCGGCCCTACCGGGCCAAGCCTCCACTTCCTGAGCCAACTGCCAGGACCAGCTGGGCTGCGCAAAGCCTTCCTAAAAAGGAATTGGGCTGTGGTGGCCCAGGCTATTTTTAGACAATTGTGCCAAAACCCCCGAAGTACACGTAGCATCATGTGTTTTCTTTATAGGAAGTAAAAGTGGGAGGAAGAGGTTCCCACCCACCCCTCCCAATAGGCCGTACCCTGGGAGGTGCCCTGTGTCACTCGGTTCCTGCGCCTGCCCAGCCTGGGGTTTAGGGACTCAAAGCTTTGGGTCACAGGCAGGACCCGCCCAGTCTCTTCTCAGCCCAGAGTCTTCGAGGGTGTGAGGTCCAGGGATCACCCAGGTTCAAGGCGGGAACCCGAGGTTCTCACTCTAGCACCATCCTGGGCCTAAGCTCTGAAGGGCATGTTGTGATGTGTTCACATCTGCACCCTTGAGGCTTTCACCACAGTTAGTGAGCACACCGACCACCCCCAAGTCTCCTTTTCCCTTTGCCATCACGCCCTCCTGCCCCTCTCCTACCGCTTTTCTGGTCCAGGCAACCCCAAATCTGCTTTCTGTCGCTATAGATCAGTTCAAAGTTTATATGTTTATATCAATACAATAGATCATAGCCCAGTACTGGAGATTGAATTTAGGTTCTTTGCACTCAACTACATTCCCTGCCCTTTTTAAAAGAAAATTATTATTATTTTGAGGCAATGTCTCAGGAAATCACTAAGTTGCCCAGACTGTTTGAACTTGTGATCCTCCTGCCTCAGCCTCCCAGGGTACTGGGATTAAAGGCATGGTGACTGCATGTTATTTTTTGAACGCCTCATCCTTTGACTCATGTCATTGTGGGAATCCAGTTTCCGCACACCTTCACCAACACTTGTTATTACTTGACTTTCGGATTAGTCATCCTAGCAGATGTGAGATAAAATCACCGTATCATTTTGATTTGCATTTCCCTCATGCTGAATATTTTATCATGTGCTTGTTGATTCAAATCTTTTTATTCAAATAAACTTTTTCTGAACTATGACATAGTTCAGGCTGAGTGCTAGAATTACAGACATGTGCCACTAAGCCCAATTTCTTCAAATAAACTTTTAGGCTTGGACTAATTTTTGACTGACTGAAAAGTTGCAAAGATAACACAGGGAGTGCCCATAAAGCCCTTGATCACTTCGCTGTCACAGTAGCCCTTAGATTACTTGGTCCATCTGGCATAGCTGAGGGATCCATCTTGCAGGAGGCTGTGAACAACACTGTGGGTGGTGTTGCAGTGTCTCTGGTGTACAGCCTGAATGTGCCTTTCCCTTCTGGACTGTGATGTCTTTCGTTATGACATCTGCATCTTCCTGTGGTCAGTTTCAGTCCTCAGCACCCCCTTGTTCTCCTGGCCTGGGTGATTTTGAGGTATGTCTGTCACAATGTCCTTGATTTTGTCTGAGGTTTGCTCGTGACAAGTCCAGTGAAAACTCCAAGAGAGGTGCTGCTCAGCCCAGCTTAGCACGGGCTGTGCATGTGCTCTACAGTGCCACAATGCTGGCCTTGAGCTCTTGGTTAAGGTGGTCCCGGCCGATTCCCTGATTTTCCCTTCCTGTGCCCCTCCCTTTGAGTCCGGCACTCACGCTGGAGATCCAGCTTCCCAAGCATCACTTTCTGCCTGGCATCATCTGTGCCAGGCTGCTCTGATGTTTCACTTTGTCCCTAGCCCAGCCACTGTCCTCCTGGGAGAGGGCCCAGTAATCTCTAAATGTGGCAAAATAGCAGCTCCAAGGAACCTGGGGTGATTAAGCCAAATCTTTCCTGCCCAATGTACAGAAGTGGAAACTGAGGCTAAGAGAGGGGTGTGACTCATGTCTGAGTGGGCAGCAAGGGTGTCCTGGCCCTGGGGAAGTTCTGGTAGACAGGCACACAGATGCACGACAAGGATTCCCTACGACAACACACAGAGCCATGCAGGCAACCTGTCCTCTCAGCCACCTACACAGACAAGCAATAAGAGGGGAGACTGTCCTTGTCTCAAAGAGCACACAGTGCTGGCCTTCAAATTGCAAAAGTGGGGCTGGGGATATAGCTTAGCAGCACAAGTGCCTGCCCGGCAAGTGCAAGGTCCTGAGTTCGATTCCAGGTAGCAAGAATAATTGCAAACATTTTTGCAGTGATACCACGAGGAGGCCATGGGTGGGTCCTAGAGGTGCCAGACCCTGGATGGAACATGGGTTATGCTTTGGTGAGTCATCTTGTCACACCAACTCTTACTTTTCCCATTCATACATGGAGAGAATCACTGGTTTTACATGTTGCAATTTCTCTAATTTTTCCAATATACAGGGGCAAGGACAGGGTATGTGTGTGTTCTATTATGCTTTGATTTTGATGTGCACCAGAGATGATTAGTTGACATTTAAAGAACCTAACTGGGAATAAACACATGACCAGCCAGTTGGCATGGGAGAGACTGACCAGAAACCAGGGGCTGGAGGCAGCTGGTACCTGTTTAGCAACTGCATGAGGCCTGAAGGAGTTGAGGGTATGCTAGTTAGGACAATGGGTAGAAGAAATGGTGTGTGTGTGTGTGTGTGTGTGTGTGTGCACGTGTGCACTAGTGCGAGTAGTGGTGTTCAGGGTGTGTGGGCAGAGCAACTCTATGCCTTAAGAATACCCCAAATCAGTGTTCTAGAAACTTGGTCATCATCATTATAGTATTAAAAGGTAGAACCCAGTCTGTTTGCGCTTCCCATTGACTGGGCATCATCTGGCAAGGTGAGCTTGTTGTCACCAGTGCTCCTGCTAGGCTGCTACCCAGAGCCACTGAAAGAAACTGTCAATTCAACCAATCAACCTGGCTCTGGTCAGTTTCCCAATGACTTCCTAACGCTGTGATGATTAAATGAGATAATTGGTAGAAAACACACTAACTGTGCGCTCATGGATTAACATTCCTCCTGGAAGTTACAATATGTAATTAGAGACGGTGGGGAAAAATGCATACATAAGCAGCTAGAAGAGTGGGTTCTAGAGTCAGGAACCTAGGTGCAAATCCTTCTCTAGTGACCCCCAGCAAGTTCCTTCCTCTTGAAGGAGGCTTGTTTCCTCACCTGCACTTGTGTCCATAGCAACGCTACCTGTCATGTAGAGTCGCCATGGGGATTAGAGGAGTCAGGGTATGTAGATGACTCAGAACAAAGCTGGGTGCACAATAAACGCAAGCTGACACAAATCCCCCTGTATGTGGTATGAAAATGTGGAATTGGGTTAAGTAACGGGCAGTACCTTCATGTATTAGAAGCAAGCTGTCTTCAAGTTATCCTTAAAGAGCTTTAATGACAAAAAGATTAAAAGAAAATGTCTTTAATGTACTGTATGTAGTATGATGATGTCACTTCACTGAAATATATACTCATAGGAAAGTGCTGGAAGGCACTAAACCAAAATGTTGAGAAGGTGGACACACGATGGTAGAACGCAATGACCTAAACCTTTAACATTCCTGAGAGTATCCATGGTGAAAATCGTGCGTTGGCAGGCAGAGCAGTGGCGTCCACATCCTACTCTCTGGAACCTGTGGGTTTGCATCTTCCATGGCAGAAAGGACTTTGTAGACTAAGCTAAAGACCTTGAGGTGGACAGATCATCCATGATGATCATGAAGGCCTGAAGTAGTCACCAAATTCTTTTAAATGAAAGAGAACAGCAGGAGAGTCAGAGTCGGGAAAAGGAGGTGCAATGGAGGATTCCACCTAGGACCCCCAGAAGGAGCACATCCCTGCCATCACCTTGATCTTGTTCATGAGAACCATTTCAGACTTCTGACTTCCAGAACTATGGGATAAAAAACTGATGTGGTTTCTAAAGTATTAAGTTTTGTGGCAATTTATTATAGCAGCAGCAGGAAACTACCATGGTGGATATGTACTTTATAGTCATGAAAGAAAATGAAAAGCTGCATGCTAATAAAAAAAACAACAACAAAAAACAAAAACCTGAAGCCAAACAGAGCTGTAGGTGACTGTATGAGCAAGCTTTGTGTCACTACAATGAAATACCCAAGGCAGCTAGCTTAATAAAAGAGGTTTATTTAGCTCTAGCTCACAGTTTAGGAAGATCAAGGGCACAGTGCCTGAACCTGCTGAGTTCTTGCGAGGATTTCACGGAAAATGTAGACTGCAACGGTAAGGGCATGAGTCAGGGTCAGCTCTCTAACAAGAATGAGAGAGCAGTGGGTGGAGCCAACTAGATCCTTTTTGGACCCGCCTTCTTGGGCCGGCCCACAAGGGCTAAGGGCCTCCCATCAGAACCCCGCCTCCTGATAGACCCCTCCTTCCGCTAGGCCCCGCCTCTCACCCTGCCATGCCTCCCAAAAGATGGCCACCTCCAAATAACCTGGCCTTGGAGACTTTGATCACAGTGGGCTCCTGGAGGACACTCCAACCACGTTCAAACCATGGCCAGAGCCCAGCTGTCCCCAACTTTGGCACCCCATCCACCTGCCTGTGCAGACAGGAGCAGCCCAGGCCCAAAGAATAGCCTGGCTAGGGTTTAAAAAAACAATGAAGTGTGACTGGTAAAATACTACCGTATCCATAAAGTTGAGAGCTGGAGACTGAAAGCACCATGCTGGGAAGTCTCACTGCTTTTGCACTCTGTTCATTTCTTATTTAATTTTATTGTTTTAGAAGTGACTATCAACTGCATACAAATAGTTGTAAAATTAAATTAGTTACATATTTTTTTAAAAGAAGAGAGGATTTAAAGTTGACGTCCTACTTTCAGCTTAGGGGATGCTTTATCCTCTCATGGGGTCGGACCCTTGTTGAAGATCACGCTGAGAATCCCAGACTTTGTCATGGCAGGCACCATCTTGTCCCTCAGTGTTACCTCATTCAGAAAGATGTCCCCTGGCCGCTTGATCTGAAGTAGCCCTCAACACAGCCCTTACAACTTGCTCTGGCTCATTCCCCTGTCTCTGGTGACCTTACTTACTCTCATCTCTGTTTCTGTTCTGTCTCCCCAGTCCCCACCCACCCCCACCCCTCTGGCCAGGTCCCTGGGTCTGGCACTTGGGACTCAGGGTCACAGCAGCTGACTGGGGAAGGTCTAGCTGCTGCTTGGATGGGTTCCATGCTGAGTTGGTGCCCAGGAACTACAGGGTGGATGTGGAGACAGTCCACTCCCTGGGGGCCATCTCTCCCTAGGTGTAGCTGAGGGCCTGCAGGGCCCTGGATGAGGCTGAGGCTCAGGCTGGGGATCCTTCTTCCTGGGAGACCACTGAGGTCACTGTCTGGGAGGGCAGGGCTTGGCTCCAGGCCAGGATGATGTGCCCAGTGGTTGGGTTGAACATATGCCACATCTCTGTCGATATTGTTCTCCCATTTGGCAGAGGAATGACTAGTGACTCACCTGCCACTTCTCAGATGCCAAGTCCAAACCAAATGGCCCTGAAGCCTGAGCCTGTGGCCCTCAAGGTGCTGCCCCAGATAGCTGTGGGCCTGCACCTTGCTGGACCTCAGCAGACCTCAGCCCAAGGATGGCCTCTGGGCTGCTGCAGACCTAGCACAGGGGTGGGGCGGGCCCAGCACCCAGCGCACCCACCTCCTCCCCCACCCTCTCTCCTCTTCCCTGCAGAGCAGAGGAGGACGGAGCTTCCATCCAGCCTACCCAGAATATCCCTCTGCAGCTGTCCTCCCTGCCTGCTCTGGGCCCTCGGTGTGTTCAGGTTCCCTGGGCCCTGTGCTCAGGAGGGAAGGAAGGAGGAAATCCCCCACACAAGCACCACCTCTGTCAATATCCCCAGCAGCCCCAAGAGGAGACACTGTGGCCTTGCCATAAAGACCAGAGAGGAAGGCCCCTCGTCCACCAGAGTGACGCATGCAGAGCTGGGATTCCAGCCAGCTCTGTGTGACCTGCAGCCCAGTGGTCACCAGGAAACCCTATTGTTCTTAAGGGGTCAGGGTCAAATGGTAGAAGACAGAGAAGGTATAGGCTGTGGGCAGCCCACTGGAGCTCCCCGCTGGAGATGGAGCTGCTGAGGTGCCCTACAGTCTTCCCACCACCTCCGAGTGCAGCACTGTGCAGGGCCTGAGCATGCAGGAAGGGTCTGCTACTCACGTGGACCTGAAGCTGCACATTGGGGCTCCCTGGGGTGGTGGCCTTGGTGTCCCTTGCCTGGCACCCCACAACCCTGCAGCTGCCTGCTGACTCACGTCTCAACCTGGAAGCGGGCCAAAGAGAGGCAACTGTCCCATGAGTACCAAGAGGGACAGTGATCAGGGTCACTGCCCTAGGGAGGCACAGGGCTGGAGAGGGTTGCTCAGGGCATGACCTTTCAGAGGGGCCACAGCAGGACCACTGAAGACCTCATGAAGGAGCCCATGTCAGTGAGCGAGACGTCTACAGGATGTCCTTTTCCTGGTTCCATCCGGCCATGGGCGGGTGGGGCACAGGAAATGAGGGCCTCGTGGGAGAGGGGCTTGGTGGGGCCACCTCCTGGCCTGTCCTGTCCATCTTCAGATGGCCATGTGTGTGTGTGTGTGTGTGTGTGTGCGCCTGCACGCAGGGTCCCTCAGGCCAGCATAGCCTGTCCACTGCCCCCTCCTCCCTGGACCTGAACAGGGTCTTAGGGATTGCAGATGCTTTTGGACCAGGCGGAAAGGACAGAGAGGAACCAGTGAGGGAAGCCAGCTGCCGCCTTGCGCAATGCTCAGGGCACTACGTACCATACTAGGACAAGGTGGATATCCCCAGCTGGGCTGGGCCCTCCCTGTTGGCACTGACAGGTAAGTGGGAAGAAGCAGAAGTGAGACTGGTGGAGACCAGAGAACGGCATGGAGCTATGGGAAGAGGAAGTGTCCAAGAGGGAGATGGCAGGTGCATGGGGCTGTCTGCCCTGGGGGGCTCCCTCCTGCTGACCCTGGTCTTCAGCCAGGCTGGTACC
>NDGM010690434.1:0-13058 GCA_002564305.1 Octomys mimax
TGTTCTAATGGTGTTTGTAAATAGGACCTCAATTCCGCATCTTGTACAGCAATTAACCACTAATAAGAATGTATGCAGTGTTAATTATTGAATCTGTCCTAGTGATTTGATTTGAAAGTGTCTAATTGCTATTTGTTTATCAATAAAATTCTGGAAAAAAAAAGACACAATCTCTCTCATCTATCCTATTTTAATTTTCTCTACCTCATGCATCCATAATTTCCATGTTTATTTTGCTCCATTGTTGATATCCAATCATGTTAATTCCGGATATTTCTTAAGTATTTGGGATCAGATCAGGATCTTTGCATAAGCCACATTCCCTTTGCCCTTTTCACACACTTTATTTTGAGACAAGAGTCGAATTTGCCCAGGGTAGGCTCTAACTTGTGACCCACCTGCCTAAGCCTCCTATTGGTGTGTTTTAAAACCCACATTCTTTGCTGTGTCCCCAAGGCTAGGCTGGTGTCTGGCACATCACAGGCAATCATTACACTTTATCAGGAGTGATGGGTGTTGTAGTGGTTGATACATGTGTCAGCTTGGAAAGTCAAACCCTTGACTGGATCTGATTCCATGGCCTGGGGTGTGCCCCCACCTCTGGGGCAGGGAGGGTCTGCCCTAAAGTGACTCAGCACAAAAAGAATATATAAAGGAGCTGAGGAAGGATTCGGTGTTCTACTTCCTCAGAGGAACTTCAGCCTTTGCAGTCAGCTTGGACGTGGTCTCCTGGCTTGCAATCCAGGCCACCTTGGGTCCTTCAGCTTTCGGGCGCAGACTCCAGCCTTCCATCGCAGACCCATGTGCCAATTGATACAGACTTGCACAGACACCGCAGTGAGCTCTACACCTTGGACTGAATCCTTAAGTCTCACATGTGCAGACGCCCTCTGCATGCGTCTTTGTCTAACTCTGCAGCTGACTGTGGTAAGCCAATCTTGTAATTTCTTATGCATTTCTACATCTTGTGTTATATCTGTTCCTTGTATTATATCTGTTCCTCTAGTAAAGCCCTGACTGACACAGGTGTGAATGGGCATGTGATGAACTTCTGGGGCACAGGGATCTCCTCTGTTTCATAGTGAGTACTTGTTTCAATGTTGCATGAACGTGGTAGCCCATCTCTCACAGCCTGAAGACACAATAACGGTGGTTTTTCCCCAGTGCATATATTAGGAAAATTCCCTGGACAAACTGCAAAGCTCTGTGCATCATAAACAAGCTTTTCATTGAAGGGCACCTTTTATTGGGATTCATACAATCTGAGCAGTAATGCAGTTCACAAATCCATAGTACCAATTCCATAGGGAATCTACAAATTCTGGAAATCAGGAGGCAATCCCATCCCCAACACAGGAAGTTGGGGGCTATGATCACACTTCTTTTTTTCATCCTGTTACAGTTTATGTCTGGATGTTCCCCCCCCAAGCCTTATGTAAGCATGAGGGGCAGGGGCTGAAGACATCTGAATCTGGAATTTGTGATTAGTACATTGTCTGGTGCTGAGATTGAGAGTGTGAATGCTACACCCACCCTACAATGGATAGCCTGTGTACAACATAAGGGAGGAAAAGGCGCTCCTCCCTTTTGTTCTTGCTGCTTTGCTGTCTTCCACAGTCTTAAACAGTTGCCCCTCTGCCATGCCACCTGCCTTGGAGCCAGCTTATTATGGGCTGAAATCTTTACAAACTGTGAGATAAATAAACCTCTCCTCTTTTAACTTTGGATATCAGGTATTTTGTCTCAGAAATGAGAAAAAAAAGTAACAAAGACATATCCTCTTGAGTCATGCCTACTGCATATTGTATGCTAGTATTATAACTATCAGGCAAGTCACTAGATACTCATTTCTGGGGCCTACAGTAGAAAAGGAATGCTAAACCAATCATCTTACAAATATAAGTCACTGAACACATGGTCCAGTCCTTCATGGTCAGCTCTCCTTTTAGTTCCTTTTGCTCTCCAATGAGTTTCCTTTGGCCCTGAAAAGGGAAGAACTCAGCAAAGCTGTCTTTGCAGACAAATATTTTCTTTACTTACTGTTCATTGTTATAATTTAATTCCTTAAAATTGTCAGACATATTTTTCATTTCTTTGCTATTTTGAGTTTTTGGAAGGTATCTGGTATGGCTTGGGTGCCTTTCTCCTGAAGTCTGTGTGTTAAAGGTTTGGTTCCCAGGAGGTACTAGTAAGAGGTACTGTGGACCTTTACAAGGTAGGGCCTTGTGGGAGGCCCTTAGGTCATTAGGGGTGTGCTCCTGGAGGGAACTAAGGGACCCTGGCCTCTCAGAGTCTGCTTTGTGATACAGTAAGTCATTTGCTATGCCATGCATTCCTGCTGCGATGTGCCACCTTCACCAGAGGCTCAAAGAAATGGGACTGCCTGATCTTGAGCGAAAACCTCCAGAACTATGAACTACATAAGCCTTTTCTGTTTGCAGTTAATTCTGTCTGATATTTAATTATGGTCATATAAACCAACTAATATACTGGTTGTAACTTTATATTCCAAACCTTTCATTAAATTTCATTTTTCAATTATCTAGTGAAATTCCTAGAATCTTTCTTATTCTAAAATTATTTATTGAGAAAGTAGTTAAGTGAAATGTCACAGGTCTAAATTTGAATTGAAAGTTTCAGTCTTAACTTTTGGTAAATTGGTAAATTCTGTCTTAACAGTGTTCCCTCTGAACTCCTATGTATACTGCATAGGTAACTAATTCTGTAACTGGAAGAAAGCAGGCATAGATGAAATTAATTCCTAATCTGAGTGAGATGCACAAAATAAACCTGCTCCTTCCTCTCACATCAAAAAGCAAGGAACTTTACTAAAGGATATAACTGCACCAGAAGCCTCATTGGAAAGGCTCCTCTGGCCAAAGATGGGACCACTGAATGATAAAAGAAAGAAAGAAAATTAACTGTAACTAATTGAGGACATAAAATATATAAAATTTCTTGAGTTTCTAATAGTGTTAGAATTGTGTCACTACAATTAAATATCTGAGGCAATTAACATATAAAGAGAAAAGATTTATTTAACTCACAATTTGAATGTTCAAATTGGACAAGGAAGGGGTTTTGGTTTGGTCTCTGCTGAGGATTGCAGTTCATAACAAGAGTGCCAGACAGAGACAGAGACAGAGTCAGAGATAGACAGAGACATAAAGGCAGACAGATTACAGAGATTTCCCCTCTGTGACTTAAATACTCTGCCTAGACTCCCCTTATTAAAGTCCCAGAGCACCTCTCAATAGCACAGCTGTGGGAACTAACATGTGGACCTTTGAGCACACTACCATCTAAGGTCATACCACCCTGAACGCGCCCGATCTCAACTGATCTTGGAAGCTAAGCAGGGTCGGGCCTGGTTAGTACTTAGGTGGGAGAAACACTACCAATATTCCATCTGTAACAACAAGAGTGTTGAAAAAGCACCTATCGTCTTTACAATATGCTTTTGAAAACTGGACCATGGATCTAGGAAACCAGCACCAGTGGCCACTAAGTTCAACAAAAAAGCAACTGAAGTCACGTGCTCCTCCTAAGAAGTATACACACACACACACACACACGCGCGCACACACACACACACACACACACACACGCTAAATCTGCCCGTGCCTCTAGCTCTAGCTATCAATTCACAGAAGCAGAGGAAGGTCCATAACTAAATGAAAACAAAGTGATATAGAAAACTAGACAGTTTTCTAATTCATAATTTGCAAAACTCATAATTTGCAAAGTGGTAAGATGTCTCATGCATATGTGTATGTATGTATATATGAAAAAGATAGTTAAAAAGGACATATAGTTATAGCAACAAACTACAGAATGCAGACATGATTCAGATTTACAAAGTGTACTATGTGTAATGGGGAGATCTTGACACATACTGATGTTTGAAGATATTTAAGTCTTATTATAAATATTCAAGTGTAGGGCCAGTCAGATAGTTCAGCAGATTAAAGCATCTGCTTAGGCAGATGCAGGGACCTGGGTTCAATCCCCAGCATGCCTTGCAGCCCCACCCCTGGGGCACCCTGAGATGGTGACTGAGACTGGGTGACTGATACTGAACATGGTGTTCAGAGTGTGTGGGAGTGCTTGGGAGGCTGAAAGCAGCAGGATCACTAATGAGTCCAATCTGTGTAGTGAGATCCTGAAAACCCTAATATATATATATATATATATATATATATATATATATATATTCCTTCAGAGATATATGTCAAACTGTTACACATGGAATGACATGATGTCTGGGTTTTGCTTGAAGGTAACCTAATACAAATGAGTTCCGTAGCTTAGAATGAATTTCTGTAGTGGCATCAAAGATGTCAGGTAACTTCGATTTAAAAATGGTGAGTTCTGGACAATTTTGCTACATGACTTAAAAAAAACAAGTATTTTGATAAAACTGTTTTAAGTAGAAACATGAGTTATATTCCTCATCTGCTGACTTCTAAGCACATCTGTGATAGTTTAAAGTGAGAAGAGGTACTACAGTACAGTAACACATTTCCAGTTTTATAAAATGAGCAGTAATAATGTCAGCTGTCTCCAGAAGATCCACAGTGGGTGGGTAGGTTATTAACTTTTTCTCCGTATTTGGATTGTGTCACATTTTATACTGAGCACTTATTAATTTTATAATTAACACTTAAACTTTTAATATTTTATATGCAAATATTCTGTTAGTTTCCCATTTCTGTAGTGAATACCTGATATAATAATCTTTATAAGAGAAAAGGTTAAATATTGTGACTCATAGTGTTGGGATTTTTGGTCCATGATCAATTGTCCCTGTGGCAGCAAATTATGGCAGAGCAAAACCATTTACCAGGTAGCCAGAAAGCTAAGGAGAGGAAAAAGAAAAGGCTGGGGTTCTACAGTACCCTTAAATGTCCTGAAGACCTCCTGGTAGGACCCACCTCTTAAAGATTTCATCATGTCCCAAAAGCACCAAGCTAGGGACCATGCCTTTCATACATGGGACTTTGAGGAGCATTGCAGATCCAAAATATAGCACAGAGCTTAAGGACATTTTCATTATCAAAGAAGTTTCTTGGCATTGCTTTCCTGCAGCCATTGCTGACCTTTCTCACCACAGATTTGCTTTATCTTATCTCCAACATCCTAAAATGGACAAATACAGCATTTACTCTCTGTACCAGGCCTTTTACACTTAACATGACATTCTCGCATGGTGATAAGTTATAATCAGCTGTATAAATACACCACAGTTGTGGATCCATTTTCCTCTTGGTAGGTACTTAAGTTGTGTTCAGTTTTTGTTATGATGTATGAGGCTAATATGAACACTTTGTACTCTTTTGTGAATATTTGTCTTTATCTTGGACAAAAGACTTGTGTGGAGAATGCCTGGGTCATAAAGTACATAATTAATTTTTAACAATATAATTTAAAAATAGAGCAAAGGCTACAAGAATTGTAAAGGATGTTCCTGGCTCAGACATAGGCAAACCTCACAAAGAATGATGTGTATAAAAATGTGTGCCCTTCTAGTCACCACCCTCAGACTCTTTAACCTGCTCACAACCCCTCAGAACGATCATCACTTAGAACTCCTGTTCCCAAGCCACGCATCTCAGGCACTCACCTTGCCCACATGTTCCCATTCAGGCTGTGGTTCATCTGCTACAGCATGACCACTCAAAACAACCACTATAATTTTTCTTAACCCATCATTTGCCTTGTTCAGATTAGATTCTGCTGTCTACTGCTGTTCTTAGGTTTTTTTTCAGAGATCCATCTAGGCAAATTGCCACCTTAAATAAGCCCAGGAATTTGTTTTCTTTTTTCAATGCCTGCCCTGTGAGTTTTCTGATGATGCCAGGAAAGGCTCTCAAGACAATGCATACAGTTTCTATTGCAAATTTATGGCCACCCATCTCGATACTGCCAAATATCACTACTGAACACTGCCTAGGATCTTTGCTTGGTTGTCCTGTTCCCAAACTCCACATGACCACTTAGGCTTCCCAAATTTTCCCTTTTTTCTCTCTCACCTCAGTAGGCAGTCTTACCTCAATCTTTAGAAAGCAAAAGAAAACCGTGGGATGAGATATACCATCTGGTACCAACAGGAAATAATATGTAAAGGAAACCCAGCATCATCCATCCATCCCTCCCTCCATCCATCCACACACCCACAAGCCTATCCACCAACATAACCACCTATCCATCTATGTGAACATCCATACTTTCAACTATCTATACATCCATTCATCCAGGGGTGCACCATCCCCACTCTCCTATCTAATCTTTCTTCTCTCCATCTACCTACCTATCACTCATTAATCCATCTATCCCTTCATTTACGCATTTCTCCATGTGTTCACTAACTTACATATACATCTGCCCGTCCACTTATGCACCCATACATCCATCCCTTCATATACCTATCTGATCCTTTCTTCTATCCATCTGCCCATCAACTTACTCATCCATTCACCAACCCATCCATATTTCCTTCTATCTAGCCATCCAGCCAGCCATCCCCCATCCCCTTATCTACCCATCCAATCCTTCTTTATTTCCTTCTTTCCATCCCTTCCTTCCTCTGCCTTTTTCCCTCTCTTATTTCTAGTTATGATGTGATTGAAGACAATGCCCTGAATCTGTTTTGGGATACCTTCCCATCCTACTTTTTGGAAACCACCAAGACTATGAATTCTTTCTTTGCTTGTACATTCAACTTTTCCTTCTAAGCTGAATCCTTCCCCATGGCTCTTTATCTCTTAAGTTTGTTTCATTAAAACCTTTTCTATTACCACCTTAGTTATCTCTCTATACCTTTCCCATTCTAAGAAAATACTTCAAGTATGTTTAGCCCCTTCATGCTTGCTGTGCCCCATTAGACACAGGTCTCACTGAGTTCCAGATGACTTGTGGGAGCCAGACATAGCACAAGCGCTTTCTTCTTCATCCTAGCCTCTCCACAACAGTCAATGCTGTCATCTTCCCAAGGTGGTCATTCACCTGGCTTCTTGTAGCTCTGGTTCTTGCCCTTGATGGACTGTGTTTCTATTGCAGGTGGCTGACTGCTGTGGTCCTCATTTCTCAGGCTGCTTTGCCTAGTGAGTGGCTTCTTTAGAAGGCACAGTGAATCACTTGTGATAGTGAGAGAAAAGTGAGCTTTAGTGAGAAGCTGGAGTATACTGTAGAAAGGTTAGGGCCCCTCTTTAATCCCTGCTTCTCCTGAAAAGCCTCTGGGTGGTCATCTTCTCTACTTTTCTCCTGTTGGGAGACTCCTATCTTAAAAGTCTGTAAACAGGAGCAGAGTACAGAAGGATGAGGAGTGGAATGATGAGCAACCATGCTCATGACTGACATGAAGACCCCCACCACTGGCAACTGCAGAGAGATCAAGATGGGAAAGAATGGGTATGTGTTAGCTCACACTAGGTCTTATTTTTCTCTTGTCCTTGAACCTTTGGGATGGTGTTGACTCCCTGCCATTACTAACCTACATTGCCTAACCTTTTCTTGTTTACCCCATTTGGCTCTTCCAACACTGTTGTAACTAGGGCCTCCTGTGAAATTTCGTCCATTGCACAACTAGAGGTGAGGTGTTTCCTGACTGGGCAGCACCAAGTTAATTTCTGGTTGCTTTGTTCACTCTCTGCTCATCCCATGACACTTGCTTCTCAGGAGTGTGACCTGGATGACCTGTGTCCATGACCTTTGTCCCTGATGTCCAGATTGGTTTGGCCATTAGAAAGTTCTGAAGGGAGACCAGGGAGGGAGGCGAGATGTGTTAGTGAGCTCTCCATACCTGAGATAATTAACTTCTAGAGAGTAAAGGTTTATTTGGGCTCTCAGTCATGGAGGTTTCAGCCCATGATCATTTGACCCTGTTCTTTTGGGTCTGTAATGAGGCGGCATGTGATAGTGGGAGCACATGGTGAAGCAAACTATTTACATCACTGTTAGGGAGCAAAGGGAAGCAGATGGGTTTGGGGTCCCATAAACTCCTTTGAGGACACATCTCAATAATGTAGGCACTTCCCATAAGGCCCCACTTCCCAAAGGTTGTACTACCTCTTAACAACACAAAGCCAGGGATTAAAGCTTTAACAGTAAGCATCAGGAACATTCAAGATCCAAACCATAGCCAGAGTAGAAGGAGATGGGGTGTCCTCTGACGCCCCTTGTGGTTGCTGTGCCCCTTGAATCCTATTCAGCCTTCTCCTCTGGATTCTTCCAAATGATCCATGCCACATAAGGTCTCATGACTCTACTGTCATTGGCCCTAGGCTGGGACTACATCCTATGTCCCAGTCTCATTTGTTTTCTTATCTCCTATTTACCAGGTTTCCTGCCTCTTATTCAGTTGCTACTGCTGCTCCTGCAGCCAATAGCCCCCTCCCAAACATTAGGGAACTTCTCAACAAGGTCCAATGACTCCTTGATGGTTTTTGAGGCCAGCTGGCCTTTCTTTATGAAAATAAAGTGATGGCTGGTAGAAATTGACTTTTATCATTTTTTATAATTAATACACATAAAATAGATCACATTAACTGTGTCAAATGTTCAGTTGTGTGGCATTATTGTACAGCCATTACCACCATTCATCTCCAGAACTTTTCTTCTTTCTGAACTGAAACTCGGTCTCCATTGATGCCAGTCCTCACTTCCTTTTCCTGGTCCCCTAGTATCCACTACTGTACTTTCTGCCTCTATGAATTTGACTACTCTAGAATCTTTATATATGAGTAGTCATAATTTTTGTGTTTTTAATGACAGTCTAGTTTTACATAATATGTTTCATTCAGTATAATATAATTTCACTTAATATGATTAATCTAAGGGTCATATGAAGCATAAGACAGGATTTCCCTTTTAAAGCTAAATAATATCCCATGAAACTGATTATCCTAAAGATGTTCTTACTTTGCAAAATAAAAAAATGTAGAGCCTAATATCAGTTACTAAAATGCTTTTGAAGTTGTCCTGGCCCTGAAATTGTAAGATCTTGTCACCACTGGACCACAGTGTAAGTGCATTTTCACTTCTCCAGATCTTCTCAGTCTCCACCCTGCAATGTGTGACTTGTGCTCCTCATTGTTCCTCAGAAGCAACTCACGTCTCCACCTCTATTCACCCAAGCATCTATTCTTACTGTTGTTTCTATCTGGAATGTCTGATCTTTACCTAATTTTATCAGTCTCAATACTGATAGGCCTTATCTCCCCAGGGAGGACCAGGGCTCCAAAGCCCCCTTGTTTATTTATTGTGGTACTGGGGATTGAACTCAGGGCCCCTACACTGAGCTACAACCGGAGCCCTTTTCATATTTTTATTTGGAGACAAGGTCTCTCCAAATCTCTAAGTTGTCTGGGCTAGACTTGAACTTATGATCTTCCTGCTTCCGCCTCCCAGAGTGCTGACATTACAGGCATGTGCTGCCATGCCCTGCTCCAGGGCCTCTTTCTCAACAGCTCCTCTCTCTCTGACTTTTGATGTCTGCTGTGTCTGCACTTTCATTTTCCTTTCTAGGACATAAGTACCTATTTATTTCTGAGGATGAGTGGTATACACATCCAAAACAACAACCCAGAAGATAAGGACATCAAGCTTCCCCTGAGACTGAGAATCCTGGCATAAGAATAGCTATAAAGTTTGTGACCATAACTTGAGAAATACTATTATACATGTACTTCCAAATCTCCACACAGGTTCTAGCTCAAGGCAGAGAGCTACACTGAGGCTAACTCCTATCTTTAGTTCTATTTTTCTTACATACAAAGTCACATATTGGGCCCTTTGGAAGGTAAACACAGAGAAAAACTACCCTAAATTCTAGGTTCTCAGTGGAGAGAAGGTCTAGGTGAAGTGGATTCACGTGTGGATTCACAAGGTAGGATAGAAACATCCGAACAGGGACTCTCAGCAGCTGAGCAAAGGGCAAACTGTCCCAAATTAAGAAACAAGTTTTAGTTCCTTGACCTGGCTTCTTTGATTTCCCAAAGGCCATAGACCTGTCTAAGTTAATGTTTCTTTTGCAGCATACACAAGGCACCCAGTTACTGAATTCCCAAAGAACATGCTGAATCACTGTTATATAACAGAAAGGGAATCCATCTTTTTAGCTGTCTGCTCACCATCCATACAGCCCTGAGCCACGCTCACTCTCTGAACTGCCTCTGGATTCCAGTAGTATCTCCTGATCCCCTTCTCCACAACCCCAAGCTAGGCAAGGACACATTATGTTTTGTGGGGGTAACCCAGTCACCACTGAGGGTCCTGTAGAAACTTCCAGAGGGTCAACCTGTTCATTTTTATTTGCCAAAGATGCCTCTCTTGCATCCCTAAGGGAAACTTACAAGTTCAAGATAAAGCTCCTCCCCACTTTTGAAGAGAGAGATGGGAGGGAATATCACTTTGACAGTTACATTACAGTGTGCAATCTGTGTTATGACACAGAAACCACCTCTGAAGTATAAGCTAAAGACATAAGTGGCAGGGCATTCCCAGCCTGGTGAACTCAGCTGGCAAAGAAGGGTTATCATACAAATCATTCAGAGAGCATTAGATAGTCCTGGGCACAGCAGAGCTCACTTCTGCCACTCTCTGACCTCAAGCTTCAGTTTTTATGTCACACATATTTAATTTTTTAGAAGAAAGTAACTATGTCCACCTCATACCCAAGAAGAAAGGAATAATACCACTTCTTGAAGGGAAGAATATCCTAGTTTTTAAATGATCACAGTCCACCTACTGGCCACAAATTATGTACATTTTTTTCTCACATGCAAAAATATGCTCACCCTACTGTATGTCTACTAAAAGCCCCATCCCACAAAATCAGCTCAGTGTCCACAATCCCTGCATCTAACCCAGGTTTGGATGTGGATGATGTTCTTGTGTATACTTCCTTATATAGATCCCAGAGAACGGGATGCTTCCTGCATCAATGCTTTCAGTAGGAAGGCTTGTGAATTCATGAGATAGGTAATTGTGCCTCCCCACAGCACTCACATAATATATAATATAGAACACAGGCCAGACAGAGACTATCTGTGCTAGATGTTCCTGTTCAAAGAGTACAATTCTGAAATCCTGTTGTGCAGGTACTAAAAGTTCCTTCATTGGTGTCACCCTGACTCTAGCCTGAAAATGATTCTCTATGCTCTAGATTCTACCCTTTGGACTCTTTGTTCTGCTCTCTGAGCTGTCCTTTCTTTTCTGTAAAATGTAGCCCATGTTTACATCTATGCAGTTTCTCAGCCTACTTCCTGCCAGTAGAATTCAGGGGAGCTCAGAAGTCTCTTTTCATTTTGTACACTCTTCATTTTTCCTTTTCCACTCCGACCTGGTACACTTTGCCAAAATAATTATTTTTAAAACATTGTGTATCTTCAGTGAATCTCATTAAAGCCCACTTCTTTAGACAACTGTCAGACTTACAAGTCTCTTTGTGTTAGCCTTTTCTTGCCTTGGGCTTGTGCTGAGACTGCTGATGAAGAAAACTTTAAGCTTCTTAGAAGGCCTATTGTTTAGCTGAATGCCCTTTTTCTCTTTTTGAGGACTTAAAGATTTTATATGCACACCCCTAGTTTCATCATTAGATATTCTTTTCCTGACAGTCTGAATTTGATCTTTGCCTGGAAATCCTTTGCCAATTTTAGCATCATTTAACAACTAGAGGAGCTGAGAATTTTCAAAACTATCAAGTTCCGGTTCCTTTTTATATAACAGAGTTTCTTTCAGCTTAT
Organism: Octomys mimax; assembly: GCA_002564305.1. Taxonomy (NCBI): domain Eukaryota; kingdom Metazoa; phylum Chordata; class Mammalia; order Rodentia; family Octodontidae; genus Octomys; species Octomys mimax. Next base: position 11,745 of record NDGM010690434.1, read on the forward strand.
CTCTCTTCTCTCGCAATTTAGTATAAGCAGCAAGAAGTGAGGAGTCACCTTCAATGCTGTGCCTGGAAATCTCTGCGAGATTATCCAGTTCATTTGGTACATTTTCTACCTTCTACATTTCTGCAAGAAGTTTTGGGCTTAATCTCTCATCTCCTGCTCTAAGAGGATGAGTTTCTCTGTGACTTCCTGACACACCTTTTTGATATATCCAGCCTCTAGTCACTTAAGTGATTCCTGTCACCTGTCTTTCTGCCGCCTGTATTCTAGCACTAAAGTTCAGATCATACTGGGGCTGGGAGATAGCTCAGCAGTCTAAGTGCCTGCCTTGCAAGTGAAAAGATCTGGGTTTGATTACTGGTACTGGCATGCCCTGCCAGCCCATTACCACACAATGTGTCTGTCGGCCTGGAACCCCAAGCACACCAAGCCAGCCACTGAAACCAGGCATGGTGGCACGCACCTGTAATCACAGTGCTGGAGAGGCTGAGAAGGAGAATCACTACAAGTCCGAACTGCATAGCAAGACCCTGTACCAAATAAATAAATAAATGATAAAAAAAAAATAATGTATTTAGTACAGGGTCTACAGGGTGTCACTACACAGATTTGTAGTGATCCTCCTGTTTTCAGCCTCCCAAGTGCTGGGAATACAGGCATGCACCACCATGCAATAGCTGTTTCAGTGCGCCCTGGGGGCAGGGCCAGCACAGCACACCAGGGATTGAACCCCAGTCCCTGCGTCTGCCTAAGTGGTGCTTTAATCCACTGAGCTATCTGGCCAGCCCCAATATCTTTTTTTAAAGTTCAGATCATACCACTTTTTTACTCCAGATCCCTCACATTCACTCACTTAGCCTTTATTGAGCATTTTCTTTTTATTGAGCATTTTATTGAGCATTTTCTTCACACAAAGTACTACATTTGGGGTTGGGAAATTCTCAGGAGGCTAAGATAGTCTGTGCCGTCACGCTCCTTTGGCGGAACTATGTAAACCAAATGATCCCAGACATAGGGATAAAATTGTAATGGAGAGAGAGCTCAGGAAGAAACTTAGATGCATCTCTGCAGTATAATGGAGGGGTCTGTGCTTGAGCGGCTGCCATGAGAAGAGGCTTCTCTGAAGATGTGGATTTTAGTAGGAACTTTGCGAAGTGTGAGGAAGGAAAACAGCACATACAAGCTCAAGAGTCAGGGTCAGTGTATTCAAGGGACATACATATTGTAGTATGAAAGACCTCGGTACTGGAAGAATAGGGACCAGGGAGATGGCTCAGTGGAATAAGTGCTTCCTTGGCAAGTGCAAGGGCCTGAGTT